>MDKI01156038.1:0-65649 GCA_005239505.1 Nicotiana paniculata | reverse complement strand
AATTTAAATGTAAGTTATAATAATATTTTTCTTAGTATAATTTAAACTATAGTGTAAATATTGTATTTTCTTATTATATAATTTTCTTTAAAATCTAAAAGTAAGTTATACATATATATAAATACGAAAAAATTATTTATATATATATATATATTGATAATAATAATAATAATAATAATAATAATAAAAACCACTTTCCCCATTTCACTCACAACTCATCCCCACAAATCATAACTAACCACCCATCATCCCTCGGGTCTGAATTCAAAACACACACACCTACCCCCCGTTTTGTCCTTCTTCTTCTGGAAAAAAAAAACACAACAGAGGACCACCTCCAGCGACAAGCAACCGCCAAAGCCTCCTCCTTCTTCTTCCTCTTAAAAAATTACAGTAGGGAGACATCATTAAAACACAACACACAGCCGTTTCCCCACCCCCTAAACTCCAAATTTCCTACGCCAAAAAAAAAAAAGCAGCAGCAAATCCTCACCAAAACTTCATATTTCTCACACCATTTTGCCACAAAAACGCCACCATTTTTCAGCCATAAAGCTGTCACAAAACCAGCACCAAATACCTGTTATTTTCACACCCCAAAACTACCCTAAACCACCGTGAAACACCCCCTAAAACTCGAGCTCAAACCAGCCACCATCCTCCGTTAAAACTAGCTGAAAATCAGCCCCAGACCAACTCCAATAACCAGCAAAAAGTTGCCACAAATAGCTCATTTTCAGTCTGTTTGTCGTCGAGTTTCCAGCGAGGTTTTCAGTGCAAAATCGCGTCGTATTTTTGGGTTGGAGGTCGTCGTCGAGGCTTTGGAAGTCGACGTTGAGTCCTGCCGTGTTCACAGTCATTGGTGCCGGCGTTAGGTTCGTTAATTTACAATTCTGTTTCAAATTTGCTTCTGAGCTTAACATTTCTTTTCTAAAACTATGGTAGAGTAAATCGAGGCATTTCATTATGACAGAATGAGGTCATTAGTTTTTTTTATTATTGTTCAGTTCTATCTCTTGAGTTTAAAATGGTGTTGCAATATAATGTGTATCATTTTCTAATTTTCTTTTTCCTTTTTGATCCTTTACTTTTTAAGTTGTTTTTCTTTCTTTCTGATGCCTCTAACTTATCTCAAAGATTAGGAAAATAATTTAAATGCACTAGTTGATTTAGGCGCAATTAATAAATAAATCATCGTGATTTTGTACATGTTCGCGTGACATAATTACGATTTTATAAAAATAAAATCAAGGTACACGTTCACGCGGCTTTGACCTTTTTTTTTTAAATAATTAAGCGTGACAAATTGTGTACACATACGCGTGACATGATTTAAGTGCCGATTTTAAAAATGAAACCAAGGTACGCGTTCGCGCGACTTTGACTATTTTCTTAAATAAATCAAATGTCATGAATTGTGTTCACGTACGCGTAACATGATTTTTGACGCATCAAAACTAAACGAGTATACGCATATGTAACCCGTCTTAAAATAATTCTTTAAATATAAATAGTCGAATAATTATAAGCGATAAAAATGTAAATGCACATAGGTATTAAAATCAGTAATCAAACAATTTAGGCCAAGTATAAATCATTAAGCGATCGTGCTAGAACCACGGAACTCGGGAGTGCCTAACACTTTCTCCCGGGCTAATAGAATTCCTTACCCGGTCTTCTGGTTTCGCAGATTTTTTTTTAAACAGAGTCAAATTCTTCGATTTGGTATTTAAAATAAACCGGTGACTTGGGACACCATAAATATTCCAAGTGGCGACTCTGAAATAAATAAATAATCTCATTTCAATTAATGTCACTTAAATTAAAAAAAAAAAAAACTCCCTATCCCCTCGGAAAAGAAGGTGGGACAACAGTGACAAAAAACAAATGTACAACCAAGAGTGGGAGTAGTTCAGTAACACAAAGAACCTATCTTTATCATAGCTTTAGCAATGCTAAGAAAGAAAGCCAAGTTGTAGGGAAGCATATGAGTGTCCAAAGGAGAAAGAGCAGTGAGTTGTCTGTGTATGATTCCACTAACAGAAGATATGGAGCACACATTCGTGGCAACAGCTGCCTGTTATGTAACCTCTTGGGTGTCCAAAATAATGCCTCAAAAATGTTTCCATGTATTGTGTGAACAAATGCATAGGAGAGGGCATGATGTGTTGCTGATTGTAGAGGGCAGATGTGATGAAGTCTGCACCTAGAGTGTGTAGTAATGATGCCCTGGGAGCTGCTTGTTGATGCAGCATAGTGGTCAGTTAGGTTGGAACTCCTAAGCATGATCCCAAGGATCCCAGCAGCAGTGTATGAATGTGGTATATCTACCAAATTGGCATGATCAGAGAGACAGGCCCAGGAGGATTGATGTACCTCCAATAGACTGAGCATCCAGGATGCTGATACCTGTCAAGTGTGCGTGCAAAACTCAAAAAACAAGTTAGTAGTAAAGGGCCATCATTTCCCTTCTTCTAGGGAAGAAAGATTGTGACTCTGCAGAGAGAACAGAAGAAATGTTGCAGGCTGTGAGTATCACCATCCTCCACCCCGTGAGTGAGTGAGTAGGGCATTTCTCTCAGGTTCTTGTGGGTTCTGAGAGCTGGTGTGGGCTTTGACATGTAGTTGATGGGGTGGATGGATTGTTTCTGAGGGTATGTGCTCCTGGAGAATGGTGGATGGTTTATTAAAGGGAGAGCAGCGTCCTTCTTCTAGGAAAAGGTTACTGTTGTACTACAGGCATTGAAAAAGGGTTGTTGTAGGCTTTGGGAAGTACTGTCCTGAATCCTGTGGGTGAAAGAGTAGGGCATTACTCTCAGGTTCTTATTAATTCTGAGTGCTGGTGTAGGATGTGAGCTATATCTGCAATTGTTTGATGATCCACAATCTGAGATGAGAGCTGCTGCAGATTTAACTCACTATTGTGGCTTCTGTATTGAGCAGTTGGATATTGGGGTGATACCAAGTTGTTACCACCACATTCTGATGTCAAGAGATAGCATGGTAACAATAGTGACAAGCAAATCCAACTGTATTTTGCTGACTGTGTGTGTGCAAAGAGGAAAAAAGAGCGAGAGATGCGAATCTTTTTTTCTTTGTCCTTGGATTGTGGGTATGCAACACTAATCTCAGGTTCTTGTGATTTCTGAGATTTGGTGTGATATGTGGGGTGTTGACTATGAAGATGGATACTTAATGATTTTGTAGTAATGTTGAAGTGGAGCAGGGCTATTGAGAAGGGTTGCTGATGGTGTAATGATATTAGGGTGTTGTGCTGGTGATTGTTGGTGTGGTATCTTCTGTTGCCTGCATTGAGTGGTAGCTACGTGTAGAAACTTTAGAGACCCCCACTATTTATAGTATTAATAGACCTACAACAAACTATACGCACCACAGGTGCTAATACCACACCTTAGAGGCATATCTATGCTATGAGTGTGTCCTTTGTACCTGCGCATAAAAGCAAACAAATTAGTGAAAACCAGACTGTCAAGAGCTGTTGCCTTCACTGCTCTTATAGTGGCCTTAGCATCTGAGCCACCATTCCAACTCTTGCTACTATATGATGTTTCATGATTATCACTTGGACAAAATGGTATGCTCCCCTTAATTTATTTTCAGTCAACCATAACCATGAGAAGTGGTGGAGGCCAATTGTGGTAGTGTAATGATTCTTTGAATCTTTATATGTCTGAAAGAAGGGGTGCCTAGAAAATCTTGCTGGATTTGTCCCCTTATATGAGTAGGTGGATCAGAAGTATTGGGGAATTGTGTTAGCTGATTAGGATCATGGTTGAGTTTGGACACCTCTCTATACACATAAGAGTATGTGAGATCCACACAGTGATGACAAAGTGTTCTGAACTTTTGCAGATTCATCATGGTTGTCCAGGGAGGTTTATTATTGCTTGTTAACCAATTGATCAGTAGCTCAGAATTTGCCTCCAGATGTACTCTGTTGTACCCATTAGCAGTGCACCATTGGCTGCCTATGGAGGCTGCTTCAGTTTCTGCCAAATTGTTGGTACTCTCACCCAATGGAATGCAATAGCTTGAATAAATTCTACCAAGTGATTTCTGATAATAACACCACTATTTTTCGTCCCAGGGTTGGTCATAGCACTCCCATCACTGTTAACATTTACAAAACCAGCTGCAGGCCTGGTCAATTTAACTGGATGGGTAGTAGTGTGATGTTTGATATTCTCAATGATAGAGTATAGATTCACACATCTATATGCCTAGTTAATAGCAGCGAAGTTGGTGTGAAGAAGCAAGTGTACATCAAAGTTGATGGAAAAGATTACTCTGGCTATCGAAGAGACCTTTGATCCATACTTAGCACTGCATCTGTTCTTCCATAGGTTCCAACATATGATAATGGGGAGAGCGGCTAAAATCGCTTATGTACTTCATTGTGTTTCTTCTAACGCCACTAGTTCATCAACATTAATCTGAGAGGCTTGTTGTAGTTCTAATTCCCAGTTGGACCTCCATATTTCTTCCACACTGTCTTAACAAGGTTGCCTTGACTGAAGATGTGTTCTACTGTTTCATATGTTGGTATGTTACAACATACACATCTTGATGCAGTAATATTTGTAAAGAAACTAATCATATCATTAGTGGGTAGCTTGTTTCTGAGAGCCCTCTAGAGGAAAAAAGACCATTTAAAGGGAATCTTTTTGTGCCATGCCATTTTATTGGTAAAATTGGGCTGTTTCTTATTCCTTACCACTTCCCAAGCAGATTCGCATGTAAAGTTTCCAGATTCAATGGGAGTATATAAGTTGATCTGGGTTTGTGGCTTATAGTAGATGGGAATTTGCATTATCTCTTGAATCTTATGCATTGGGGCCACTCTGTTAAATTCCTATAGGTTCCATGTTCCATTTTCCCATAGTTGAGCCACAATAGTGTTTCCAGGTCTGCCTCCTTCAATTCTATAAGTAGCAAGAGCACCAATGTCCAACAAATTGTCCCACCAGAAGCTGCAGTTAACAAAATGTAGTCTCCGGTGAATGTGTTTCTCAACCTCTTTTTTGTTGAGCATCATTTTCTTCCATGTTTGAGACTTCCAAGTATCCCACTTCTTCGATGCTGGATTTGATCCTTGGACTTATTTAGACCTCAGAAAGTTGCTCCAGAGTGATTTCTTAGTTCTAAATAACCACAATTGTTTGTACTCCAATGATTGAAAAACATCTTCCATTATTTTGAAGCCAATTCCTCCTTCACTTACTGGGAATGATAACTTTTGCCATGAGGACCCATGGTATTTGACTTTGTCATTCTCCATTCCCCGAAAAAAAGTAGCAGCTAGTTTTTGTATTTGCTTCAGTACAAATTTAGGAGGAGAAAGAGCTGACAGAAGGTGTATGGGTATCGATTGTAAGACATTTCTTGATAAAAGTAGCCTTTCCTCCATAGGAAAGAATCTTGCTATGCCAGCCATTGATTCTGTTAACTATTTTAGCCACCATGAAGTTAAAGTGTAAACTTTTGTTCCTACCTATATACAGTGGGCATCTCAGGTATGTTAGAGGGGATTCTTTGTTGTTTAAACTAATTACATGATGTACTCTTCTCACTATGTTATTGAATGCAGAAGGGGAAGTCATGAAGTGACTCTTACGTCTGTTGATTTGTTGGCTAGAGGTGTCTTCATTGCTATTGAGAATCTCTATGATTTTCTGTAAGGAAGTCTTGGCCCCAGAATTGAAAATTATAATGTCATCAGCTAAAGTTAGATGATTAATCTAATGGCATCTTCTTTTCATGTAGAAACCATTGAAGAACATGTCATGGGTTAAGTTGTTGAGCATTGTGGACAGAAGTTCAGCACCAATGATGAACAAAGATGGTATCAATGTGTCTACTTGATTTAAACCCATTGTTGATTGGATAAAAACCCCATATGGTACCATTAATAATGACTGAGTATTAATTATTGGACATAGTTCTCCAAATCATATCAATGATGTTATTGAAGCCCATTCTTCTCAGCATTATGCAGGTAAATCCCCAGGAAACTCTATCATAAGATTTAGCCATGTCAAGCTTGATGGCGACATTTGAACATATGATAGGTTTTTTGATCCCAAGAACAATCTCCAGTGACAATATTATGTTTTCCAAGATGATTCTACCTTTGACAAAGCCTGAGTGGTTAGCATAAATGTATATAGGAAGGGTAGGAGCCAGTCTAGAGCTTATGACTTTGGAAATGATTTTTTAGATGAATTTGTTGAGGCTATTTGGTCTAAACTCTGTTAAGGAATTAGGAAAGTCCACCTTGGGCAGTAGGACTTGGCAGGCGCTAGTCATATATTTTGACATGGCACCCCCAAAAAAACCAAAACCACATTCAACATATCAGATTTAACGATGTTCCAACAGGGTTGGAAGAAGTTTCCATTCATTCCATCAGGACCAGCAACACTATTTGGATTCATGGAAAAGACAAATTCTTTGATTTCTGCCATAGTGGGATCCTTAGCTATTAGCTCATGGAATGCAAGACCATAGGTCTTATCTGATGGCACCTCCTATTTGGGTGAAGAGATATAAGTAGTTTCAGGCTGCTACACCAATAGCTTCATCACCCTGAATCCATTCCCCATCATCATCCTTGATTTTATGAATGAACATTTTTCTTCTTCTACCTCTGAGAGGACTGTGAAAATATATGGAGTTAGCATCCCCTTTTCTGAACCATTATAATTGAGTTTTCTCTTTTAGGATGGATTCTTCTAGCTTCATGTATCTCACATATTGAGCCTGAAGTGCATGTTATGCTACTCTGTTAGTATCATCATTTGTTTGACCCTAATTCATCTCTGCCTGCTTCAGATTTTGTTCATACTCCTTTGCCATTTGAAACATGTCTCAATGCTGTTGTATGGACCACATACTTAAGGATTTGCACACTGCTTTAAGTTTCTGATGAAATATCCACATAGCATTTCCATTGACCTCTTTATCCCAAACTTCCTGCACAAGTGGGATAAATCTCTCATTTTCAAACCAATGGTTGAGGAACCTGAAGTATCTTCTACCAGAATATTGTCTCACATTTATCTCCATAAGTATAGGATTATGATTTGATCTTGCTCAAGATAGATGGATGATAGTTGTAGCAGGGTAGAAGATCAGCTAGTTATCATTGGCCGGACCTGTATCTGATTTTTCCAAACTATTGAGCATTAACCCCTTCCATTCGACAAGGTTAATCTTCTTCCATAGAAACCTAGATCCACTAAACCACAATTTTCAGTCATGCTTAAAAATTCAAGGCTCTTGTTCATCTGGTAAAGAAGGCCTCCAACTTTCTCTTCTATGGATTTTATCACATTGAAATCCCCAATGACACACCATGGGATTGTGCATGTTATGGACTTTTGTCGTAAAACCTCCCAAAGTGGTCTTCTCAGTGCTATTTTAGATTAGGCATAAATTATAGTGTTGTGAAATGGCTCCGCTGCTTCAATGTGTTGTAATTACATGGTAAGATGTTGTTCATCCTAGTCAATAACATTGCTTGTGAAATCTTGATTCTAGAATACCAATATTTTATTGTTGACATTTGTAACGACCCAAACCGATGGACCGCGATGGGCACCCGGTACCTTACTCAACCGAGTACCAACATAACGTATCTTTCTTATTACATCATCATATACACGTGACATACGGGCCTAATAGGCCAACATGATCATTTATAAACTCAAAACATAAGCCGACAAGGCCGTACAATATTTCACATACACGACATATGTCTACAAGCCTCTAAGAGTACATAAACGTCATACAGGTCGGGACAGGGCCCCGCCATGCTAATCAGTACATGTCCTAATTTACTGACCACATATGCAACTCCAGAGCAAATGGAGCGTACCAACACCTTCCGCTGAGTTGGTAGCCTACTTGGAGGACTCTCGACCTTTCTATTAGGAACCACGGGCATGAAACGCAACGTCCCCAGGCAAAAGGGACGTCAGTACGAATAATGTACCGATTATGTAAGGCACATAAATAAGTACATAACAGAATCGGAAGAAATATAGAGTAAATGTCTCAACCTGTAGTTTGGATAACTTTGTAATTCATGAAATAATTATAGTGTCATGCATATGCGTATGAATGTCATGTAGAGCATAGGCACATGTTTCATAACATCATCAGGCCTCTGAGGGCACCCATCATATCATGTTATATCAGCCACTGTGGGCAAAATCATCAACATATACCAATTGATCAGGTGGTGGTGCATATATAACGCCATAACCTTTTCTCATATCACATATACATATATTTACATATATACGCGTATATAACGCCATCTGGTCATGGATCAGTGTAAATGAATGCAATGTGTGAAATGCATAAGAAATACGTTAATAAGATTTTCTCGGAATGCCATAAAAATCAATATGATTTTCGGATAAACTTTATCAAATTCATATTTTTCTGAGACCCATGAAAAGAATATATAATAATAATTCACATGGGGAATCAAGAATATAGACACCCCTAGTATTTCTATGAATAAAGTCATTTGTGGAAGTTGTGCATTTTCTCGTTTCGTTCATGTCGTATAGATCATGCCAAAAAGAAAGAAGGGATAACCTTAACATACCTGAGTCTATTCTCCTGACAACCCCTACACACGTCAATTGCGACAACACGTAATGGTGGACCATCGTAGGAAAATAATCCGTATGACATTATTAAGAAAGATTATACCGGGCTCCCTTAAAATTTCAAATCCCTTACTATTATGTCGTATAACTAACATGAATTCCTTGTTGGAACAGTAACGATTCCATTCTTATCTTCATGAATTGTTGAAGATGTTGAAGATGCTTGATGGATTGTTGAAGACGTTACCATTGTTGAAGACGTTCAAGACATTTCCTTCAAATTGTTGAATTGTTGATGTGGAAAACATTCCATTACATTGTTATATTCTTTGTAGAATGTCATTTAAGAGATAAGGAAAATGATTCTTGAACTAGGAAGGTCATATTTAATTTGTTTTAGGTGGGCCCCACATTTGGGGTTTAATTAATCCAAAATTACTCTACATTGCCACCTTGCTTTTAAGACCAAATAGTCACCATTTCTTCAATGCATTGCTACCATGTTGGTTGATCATGTTCTTATCCAAATACTTTAATTAATCAATCACAATTATTAATTAACTAGGTAATGTTTCATTACCCAATAATTAACAAATTACCCACATAATTGAGAATTATTTTCACTTACTTAAAATTTACTCACTTTTCACATACCTTATATAGCTTACTATCATGGCCATGTGGTACCTTGTATGGTAATAGTCCATAAATACCGGGTATTTTAGCTCAGGCCATATTTTATCCCAAAATGCCCAATTTCAAAGGAATTCATTTCCTTCGATTTTCGTACCCTCTCATATTCACAAATTTACTCATCACTTGTTTGAAATAGCATAATCCTTATAATCTCCAAATAATCTTTTCCTTGGACTGATGTCAATTACCTTACGACAAATTCAACGTATAATACTACAAGGTACAACATCATCGTAATTTAATACTGCAAAGCATAACATCATCGTAATATAATACTGTAGGACGTAATGTCATCGTAATATTGCGGGGCGTAACATCATTCCCCCCTTTGGAACATTCGTCCTTGAATGTTGACTGATGCTCTTATCATTTTCATTATTTAAAGCTCTTGTGAATACCTTAATACTCTCCTTGCCATTTAGGCAGTTGTTCTGTGAATAAATCCAAAGGCCAGGGCATTCCCCCCTTTAGGACTATTTCTTACGCTACGATTTATTGTCGGAGTCCTTCCAGTCTTGTAACTGTTGCTACCTTCTATCATGCAGCCTGTACGACTCCGACCTTGTAAGTGCGCTTATACGTCTCTTCTCTCTTTTTTCTCTAGCTATTAGCCAATTTCTAGGCCTTACGTTGTAAACATATACAGATCTTAATAAGATTCTCTTTGGGCATCTATATGTATACTAAAGTTCTTCGCTTGGTACCTTGTAGAACTTGCGAATATTGCTATATCTTATTTCATAGACCTGAATATTTACCACATCTACATAGATCATACTATACCATAAATCTTACTTTGATTTATCATTACTAAGGTCTGCAACTAACTCCAGGTTACTTTCGTTGCTTATCCTTAAGACTGATGGTCTAATTTCATCTCATACTGTTGAAATTTCATCCATTTATTGTTGATTCACCATCTACCACTGATAACATGATCTCTTATGTAACACCGCCACTAGGGCTCACGTTTTATCGGGGAACATCTGAAATTATTAGACTGATCCACCTTGGGCGATACCATGCTTTCATAATCGTATCTCACAACATCCCCATGCGATTCACCTTGCGTGGTTATTTTTATTCCTGTCCAATTCATAAGATCCCTTTCTTTTCTTCGTCATATCATTACTCAATTGAAGTCCCAAACATCATCCTTTATCTATCACAATTACACCCTCATTCTAATTACCAGGGCAGCATTTCATCTCTTCTAAATGCTATTAGTCTTAGACTTCTTTGAATTCATTCAGGTTATAGTTAGCGTTGTATAACTTATAGAAATTATCATTTCTTCTTGTTTTCATGGGCTTAATCCCGAATAATTATCCATTCTCGCCGCCTTCTCACTTGCCCTTTCTTATCCTTACTCCCGTCTTCCTAAAATTTCGTCGCTCTACCATACTTTAGCTTGCAACCTCCCTTCAACTTGCTTGCACCATAGATTTTTTTGTGTTACTTTAGAACATCAAGCGAGATATCACATCGTCTCTAATCCTCTTTACTTTCTTAACTGGATCTCCCAATATTTAAAAAAATCATAGGTTGGAAGATATGGCACGGACGACGCTGCTATCACTCCTAGACACTAAATCCCAACATTTCTAGCCTTTTGTCCAAGGTATGGACCATTCAAAACCTTCTACATTTGAATATCGCGTACGTTGTCCACCTTTACCTTACTTACCTTAAAATCTTGCATCATATCTTGTATCCCTTTCATGACCTTCCTTCCACATAGGTATAATTCACATCCATAACTTGAAGCTTTATTATAATACTTGCACCTCTAGTGTATACATAATCCGGTGAGAGCTTTATATTGACTTCTTATGAGGCTTGTATTCTTCTGATGCCCTATAGAATATGGCTACTGTACTATCTCTCTTGCACCTCTAATATTTAAGAGTGATTCTGCAATGTTCTCGATCACGAGGTCAATAATTTTCTGGGTCTAGTAATCAGACTCTTGATTTACTTAATTGATGTAACTCTTTAGTTTCCTTTTCCCTCTGATCAACCTTTATGTAGGATTAAGCTATCTTCCAATATGCGGCTCATGGTATTACTTTAGCCCTTCATGGGCATTACAGAATATCCATGATAGAATCTTCTAACAACTCAATCCTTTGTCTATAACCTGGACTCGATTCTTTCTTTCCACTTATACCATAGTCTTCTACGACTATATGATTATCAACATATATGATGCATGTCTTATAATCCAAACTCTTAAGTGCGTTCATAATGTAACTAACTCGGGATCATTGATCGAATAAGTTTCTTTTTGTTCCATCTCATCTTTCTTCAAATGTAAGAAATTACTTTTCCTGGTCTTTCTGCCCCCTTTTGTGTGCATACTTAGCTTATCTTAGTGCCCACACATATTGGAATTCCATACAACTCATATGATCTTAAATATCACTTATGATTTTTTACTTTCCGTTCATTATCCACGGTAGGTGCCATTTTCTTATGGAGTGCATACAATGTTGTTGTGAGACTATTGTTATAAGACCATTTACCCCTTAGGTCACTGAGCTTAGGTTGAAGTCTTCTTCCTTACTTTCTCAGCTATTCTTTCATTGTAGTATTTAGGGAGGACCCTATGACTCTCCACACTTATGTGCTCGCACAGTTGCTTTCTGAACTGAAGTTTTAACCGTCTTCCCAACGGGACTCTCTTTTATTTGCATAACACTCATACGGTATATTTAACTACCCCAACTCCTATCTGAATACTCCTCAAATATTATAGTGTCATATCTACGAGACTGAATTCCCCACGTTGGAGTTCTCTATTTCTATCTTGCTCAATCTGCTGATTTGTCTGTATCCTCTTGTCTAGCCATAATTAGGCTCTTCCTTACTACTAATTGCTTACTGGCCTATTCACGTATCAATATTCCACATAATCTTTCTTGGATCATTCCCTTCGTCTTAAGTTACCTCTTGCACTAGCTCCTTATTAATCAATAATATCTCGTGCAGGAACCCTTACTTCCTTTTCTTGTGGTCATGCTTACATAACGTTCTAGAATCATGTCATATCTGTATGCTTTGAATAAGTTCAATCTCATCCCTCTTTCATTCATTTCTTCTTTTTTTTGCATTCTTCCTTTACCATTCCATAATTACTAGAACCGCTTAATTTTGACTAAATGTCACATTACTCCATATTCCCCCCTTTGAGGGAGTACTAAGATTTAACACTACGACGACATCTTTGGCATCTTTTCACATCATTGATGACATTTACTCGTCTTGCGATAATTCTTATGTACCAAAGATAACAAAATTCCTTACGTACAAGGGTGACGCCTAGTGTAACTGGCACACACATTTCTTTAAACTTAACCTTGCTCACATTGCTTGCTTTAGGGAAGCGTCTGCCTGAATGACCATTCTCAGAATTTGTCATGAATCATCTTCTGTTGTCCGTTCTATTATTGCTGGAATGAAATCTGAAATTCCCATGATTCCGACTATTATCAAATCACCCCGTCCCTAATGCATGTTTAGCTTATCTTGTTCACCAATCCATACTAGTTTCTATTACTCTGGGGTCTAACTTTTCCTTTCGGCAGTTGCGTTGGAGTCACAAACTTATTTTTCGAAGTGAGAATATGACTTTATGGCCTATAGTCTTTTGTTGTCTCAAGGCCTGTCACCTCTCGTATTTCCCTTCTCTTGACTATAGACTCTGTAATCCTGTCATTTTTTTTCTACCGTTGTCATCCATGTACCACATTTTACTCATACTACTTCATTAACTCTCTTTTTATTTTCCCGCTAACATTTCTGTCAATCGCTTTATTCTGAAAACTTCGACAAGAGATTTATTTGCATTTTAGCTCCCCTTACTCCATCCGCGGGCTCTTAGGGTTGCTTAACATTCCCTCCCTACCAAGGACGGGAGCCATACTAAGGTAATATTTATCCATTCTAGGCTTCCATTGCCTATGTTTGTAGTACTCATATCCAAATGTACTATTTTAGAGTGCACCATCTGGGTGTCTCACAAGCTATATAATAATAATTCACATGGGGAATCAAGAACATAGACACCCCTAGTATTTCTATGAATAAAGTCATTTATGGAAGTTGTGAATTTTCTCGTTTCGTTCATGTCGTATAGATCATGCCAAAAAGAAAGAAGGTATAACCTTAACATACCTGAGCCGATTCTCCTGACAAACCCCTACACACGTCAATTACGAAAACACGTAATGGTGGACTATCGTAGGAAAATAATCCGTATGACATTATTGAGAAAGATTATACCGGGCTCCTTTAAAATTGCAAATCCCTTACTATTATGTCGTATAACTGACGTGAATTCCTTGTTGGAATAGTAACGATTCCATTCTTATCGTCATGAATTGTTGAAGATGTTGAAGATGCTTAATGGATTGTTGAAGACATTTCCATTGTTGAAGACGTCAAGACATTTCTTTCAAATTGTTGAATTGTTGATGTTGAAGACTTTCCATTAGATTGTTGTATTCCTTGCAGAATGTCATTTAAGTGATAAGGAAAATGATTCCTGAACTAGAAAGGTCATATTTAATTTATTTTAGGTGGGCCCCACATTTGGGGTTTAATTAATCCAAAATTGCCATACATTGCCACCTTGCTTTTAAGACCAAATAGTCACCATTTCTTCAATGCATTGCTGCCACGTTGGTTGATCAAGTTCTTATCCAAATACTTTAATTAATCAACCACAATTATTAATTAACTAGGTAATGTTCCATTACCCAATAATTAATCAATTACCCACATAATTGAAAATTATTTCCACTTACTTAAAATATTACTCACTTTTCACATACCTTATACACCTTACTATTATGGCCATGTGGTACCTTGTATGATACTAGTCCATAAATACCGGGTATTTTAGCTCGGGCCGTATTTTATCCCAAAATGCCAAATTTCAAAGGAATTCATTTCCTTCGATTTTCTTACCCTGTCATTTTCACGAATTTACTCATGACTTGTTTGAAATAGTATAATCTTTATAATCTCCAAATAATCTTTTCCTTGGACTGATGTCAATTACCTTACAACAAATTCAACGTACAATACTACAAGGTGCAACATCGTCGTAATTTAATACTGCAAAGCGTAATATTATCGTAATATAATACTGTAAGACATAACATCATCGTAATATTGCGGGGCGTAACAACATTGGAGGATGAGTTTTACATGGATAGATGGAGTCTATAATGGTTGATACGAGTGTCATCAAGAAATGGTTCCAGCACTACAATAAAGGATAATTTGTGAAGTTGCTTCAAGGTTTTAAGTCTCTCAATAGCTCATTTGGTTCTAATATCTCTTGCATTCCATATGATTGTGCTAATCATAAAAACTGCTTAGGAGTTGGTGTTTTTGGTGTTACTTTAGAGCTTCTTTCTTTTCTTCTAGTGATATAGTGAGAGGTGTTATCTCTAGGTGGAAGGCCATGAGATTCAACCATATTTTATAGCACTAACCCCGTTGATAGCATTAAGTAATGTATCATTTGCGTCCATATCATCACTATGTTCATCATCTGCCTCATCACCAATACTTCTTTTATCTTCAAATTATATGTGATTGTATTCATCCTCCTTTGTTCTACCATGTTGATCAGTCACTGGGATAGACTGTGTTGGCGGAAGTGTAGCTGTTGTTTGAGTTCTAGCTTCTGTTGAAGAAGGTGAGTGTGCATTCTGTAATACCTTCTCAACATGAGGTGAGGGAGTTGACTCCTTCATCATGGTATCATGTAGGATCTTCATTTGAGTACTGTGAGGATTAGAATCGGTAATATGTACTTGGGGTGCAGCTTGCGTAATAGCACCCCTCTGTTTACTCATTTATCTTCTTCTTTTTTTTCTAAATAGGATTGTTCTTTGCTTTTGTTGCCACATATTTATGAGTCTGTGGAGTTGTTCCTTTGATTTCCTCGTCATTATGATTCCCTTCCTTGGAAATGAAGATCACACAAGTTTCTTCCTCTTATTGGGTTGCTCCCTGAGAATCTGTCGATTGATCAATGGTTGAAAGTGATGTATCTTAGTTAAGACTCTCAACATGAGCATTCTTCTGACCATTCTTCCTTCCTTCAAAACTTTCAGCAGCATTACTTATTGATTGGACAATGGTTGCAGGAGTTATTTGATCCTCCAAATTTTGAACCTGAGCAGTCTCCTACCCATCCTTTATTCCTTCAATACTTCCAGCAGATACACTGTGAGTGGTGATCTGATTCTGTGTCACAAGCTCACCACTCCTCTCCTTAGTAACGGCATGATTGTTAGTGGTTGTACCTGCAACCGGTTGCATACTGGGTCTTTTGCACATGTTCATGCTTGTTGGTTGTTTAGTTGCTTTGGAATGTATATAGCTTGTGATTTCTTGGTGTGATTTTGTGTTCCTTTGAAATGCTTTTTCTTTGAGTATGCCAGTCTTTGTTGGAAGGGTAAACCCCTGTATTTTGGTGGGTTTCTCCAATCTACTCATTGTTGATCTGATTGGAACTCTTGTGATTGTTCTGCTCAGACCTTTGGTGTTGGCAGACCAATTGATGGTCCTGCTTCTTATTCCGAACTCTTTTCCTTGGAGGCCATACATGCTCCAGTTCTTATTTTTATTTCTTCATCATTCAATTTATTAGGGCATGTGTGTGAAAAGTGACCAATGTGTTTAATACAAGCATAATCCGGTACACTTTCATATTGAATTTCTAACCACTTGCCATTCCTATTTACATCTTGCTTTTCTTCAAATCCCAACCAAACATGTAAAGGTCTTTCCTTAGTGAGATCAATCTGCATCTTGACCTTAGCTAAATTACCTCTTATTTTTTAAAAGTAAGCTAAATCTAAGAACAGACATTTGCCAACAGATGACAAGATGGGAGTTAGGATCTCCATGTAATAGAAATGCCATGTAAGTTTTGGAATGATTACCCATATAGGAACTACTGGTGAATCTTCATTATGATTGAATAATTGATACCAAGCCTCAGTTTTCCCTGAATATACATATATTAACTTATTTTATACAGTTGCATGATCATATTCATTGTCCAGGTCTATGTAGACAGTCTTGGAATTGAAGTGTGCAATCTTCACACCACCCACTAACTCAAGTTGAGTTATGAAACTTCTCTTATGACCTCCATTCTAGGCATTGTGTAAGAAAATTTTCCAACCACAGTGTATTGGTACCTGTAACCAAGTTGATCATGTAATCGTCCTTTTTGAAGACTACTGCCCGCAGTTCTTGTCTGGTGGTGATTTTTGGGGGTGTGAACTCAATAGGGTTCTTTCTTCAGCAAGTTTGGCTCTTATTTTGGTAGCATGTGAGTGAGTGACAGTGGGTAATGGTGGTTCAATGGAATTTTGGGGCTTTTTTATTTGGTCTGTTAAAGGTGTGACATGTGTGAGGGTAGTAACGGAGACTTCAACAAGATTATGGCCAGGTGGTTTGGGATTTATGGTTTTAGCAGGTCTATCATAGTTTGCTAAAACTTTTGGCTGTGTGTAATAATTAGCAGGTTCAATGTGCTTTTTTATCTGATTGTTTTGTTCATTTACAACACTAGTAGGACTTTGATTAACCTTGGCTGAAGATTGATTAACATCTGGTAGCAATTACTTGACTTTCAGACCTTTGGTGTTTTTCTCTTTCTTCATTAGCAACAGTTCATTCCTTTTGTCCTACATTGGTGTCTATGGCATTTTGTCGAGCACTTAGATTGCTAGACTGTGTTGGGGTGATTCTTTGAAGAATCCTGAACTTTTCCCGACTGGGGTCTGGGGATATCGACGTGGGCCTTTCCTCCAAGATACTCGTGGTTGATCCACTTCTGATGTAGTCATTTTGGTCCACCACAACATCATTTTCGCTGACTTCTTTAGATACAATATCACTGGATTTTTGCATGTGGTTGGACTTCTGAGTTCTTGCAGTGCATTGACTTCTGTATTGGTTAGTGGCTATGTCTTTTAAAGGTGAGCAAACAATTGCTTCAAGTGAAGTATTTGTAGCCGTTGGGAGAGATTTGGTAGAAATTGTTTGAGGTGTATTGTCTGCAGCTCGAAGGGGGTTATTTAGAGGTTGGTCTAGTAGTTTTCCACCACCAGACAGTGAAGGATTTCATATTTTTCTGGCTCATTACTACTTTTTTCTTTGGTCTTTCCGGTGATCGCTTAAAAGGTTCTTGTCTATACGACAAAATATTTTTACGTACGAAAACATGGGGTGTAGCATCATCCCTCCTTTAAAACATTTGTCCTCAAATGTTGGTTGATGCTTTTATCAGTCTCATAACCTACAACTCTTATGAATACTTTCATATTGTTCGTTCCATTTAGACAACTGTTGTGTGAATAAATCTAAAGGCCAAGGCATTTCCCCTTTTAGGCCTCTTTCTCAAACCACGACATGTGGTTGGAATTCTTCCAATCTCGTAATTATTACAACTTTCTATCATGTAGCCTGTACAACTCTACCCTTTACGTACGCGTACGCGACTTTTCTTTTCTTCTTCCTCAAGCTTCTAGCCAATATCTAGGTCTCACTTTGCGAACATATACAGAACTATGACAAGTTGTTCCTCGAGAATCTATAGGTATAAAAATTCTTCGCTTGGTACTTTGTCAAACTTACGATTATTGTTATATTCTATTTCATAGCGTCAGTTATCTATCCTTAATGCTATACTGCATCTAGGTAGGTCATACTATACCATAACACTTACTCCAGTTTATTATTATTGAGGTCTGCTACCTAGTTCCAGGTTACTCTCTCGCTGCTTATCATATATGTATAAATCTAAGTCCTTTAATGCTTCATCATTATAGTTCATCTTAAACTTCACCGAATTCACTCAAACTATACTGAGCTTTCTATAACTTACGAAAACCATCAGCTCTATCGTTTTGATGGGCTTAATCCTGTGGTCGTAATTGTTCTCGTCACCTTCTCACTCACCTTTTCTTATCCTTACTCATGTCTACCTAAAAATTTGTCTCTCTACCATACTTTATCTTGCAACCTACATTTATCCATCCATACAACTCGCAACCTTCATATAACTTTCTAGCACCATAGATTTCCTTATGTTATTGTTGAACCTCAAGTGAGATGTCATGTCACCTACGGGTCTTCTTTACTCCCATAACTAGACCTCTCGCTCCTGGAAACCATAAGATGGAAGATATGTTACCCACAACACCACTATGGTTCTGGATACTAATCACGGTGCTTCTAGCCCTATATTTGAAGTCTGGACTATCCATACCCTTCTGTACTTGAGTATATCGTACTCTCTTTACCTTTACTTACTTACCTTTAAATATCATATCGCATCTTTTGTCGCTTTCATAACCTTCATTCCACATAGGTAGAATATACATCCACACTTTAAAGCTCTACTGTAATGCCGACACCTCTAGTGCATACACAATCTAGCATAAACTTCATACTGACTTCTTATGACTCAGCTCTATGGCACGATCTGGAAACTAAAGAAGGGTAACATTTCCTAAATGCCTTGTAAATCTCAACTATAAGTGTGGCGCGCAACATCCCCATAAGTGAGACTCTACTAGACATGACATCGTAGACTCCCTAGGACACGACATGCTCTGATACCACTTTGTCATAACCCGAACTAGGTGAGGTGGACAAGCACTCAGTACCTCATTTACATGGAGACTCATTTTGTACGGTTAGTGATTTACTTAAACTCGAGCTTTTGCATGCAGAAAAGTACCAAAACATATATATATATATATATAAAACCATAGACCTATGAGGCCTCACCATTTACATCTTGCTGCTAACAGTGACATAATATAGCACTGGTGTCCATGCATCTACAAAATCCTCTAAGAATATCTTACTGACATAACATGGTCGGGACAAGGCTTCGACCTACCCAAAAGTATATATGCATAGAACAGTCTAATAACCTCTAGACTTGGCTGTACTCCAAATGATATAGAGCTTCGCCAATCCTCAGCTGGATATCACTCCGTCGATGATAAGATCCCACCAAACTGAATACCTAAATTACAAGCATGAATGTAGTGCCCCAACGATGGGACATTAGAACAAAGAACTAGACACGACATTGTAGACTCCATAGGACACGACCTGCTCTGATACCACTTTGTCATAACCCCAACTAGGTGAGGTGGACAAGCACCCAGTACCTCATTTACATGGAGACTCATTTTGTACGATTACTGATTTACTTAAACTCGAGCTTTTGGACGCAGAAAAGTCCCAAAACATATATATATATATATATATATATATACATAGACCTATGAGGCCTCACCATTTACATCTTGCTGCTAACAGTGACATAATATAACACTGGTGTCCATGCATTTACAAAATCCTCTAAGAATATCTTACTGACATAACATGGTCGGGACAAGGCTCTGACCTACCCAAAAGTATATATGCATAGGATAGTATAATAACCTCTAGACTTGGCTGTACTTCAAATGATATAGAGCTTTACCAATCCTCAGCTGGATATCACTCCGTCGATGATGAGAGCCCACCAAACGGAATACCTAAAATTGCAGGCATGAATGTAGCGCCTCAACGATGGGACATTAGTACAAAGAAATGTACGAAGTATGCAAGTCAAACATATAAATAACTGAATTGGAACTGAACTAACATGTATATATGATATAATGAAAGTAATCTAGAGGGTTAGTGAAATCCGAGAATCATGCTTACCTTATTCTGACTCGTAACATATCTAGGTATTGAATTATCTAAGTTACATTACAAAGGATGTAGGCTGAAAAGGGAAGGCACCGTTGGTCGAGAACATCAAATGTTACGACTGTCTTATATGCATCTAGTTCATGTCATGATATACATGAACTTGTCCCCATGCGCTATCTATAATGGGAACCATCATATTATGGAACTTCATATATAACATTCTTATAGCAATCATACATTATATCTGAATACATACCTTAGGCATATCAAACATCTCCAGGGCTACACTGAAACATAAAAGTCGCACTTACGCGTTTCATATGAGACTGTCCGTAAGGCTTACTCATAAACATTAATAACCAGTGGCTCGTACGCGTAACATAGTAGACCGTCTGTACAGGTCATAATACTGAGGTCTGGCTATGCATACAACTGAGACCGTCCATAACCAACCTTCATTATGCACCTATGCGTTCATAGACTATCCATAGGGCTTCCCTGTACACCTACACGTTCATAGATCGTCCATAAGGATTATGTCTTATAAATATTCATTTCATATCACTCATAAAGAAATCATTCAATCTTCAATAGATAAACGTGTATTCATAACATACAAGTTCGCGAGTAATTTGTTACAATAACCAATCCTATTGCTTAGCCACTTGCTACGGCATCCTTTATATTCAATATTATTTAGTCGTGAAGAACATTGTAACTAATTCGAATTAAAAATGGATATATATGTACACAGAACGTAATATGCTTAGCTTGCGAGGCTACTCGTGTGTGTGTGTGTGTGAATATATGTGTGTGTGTATATATATATATATGTTACTATTTTTATCTAAATTATGTTTCTAGATATTACCCCTGCTTTACAGGGTAACATATATATATATATATCCATTCATCAATACATAACAAGAGTTGCAGAATTGAGGCTCTATCAACTTATATTCTATAATTTATGACTCCATAGGTAATGTGTATATCGTCACTTAACATCTCTCTCATATATAATCAACCTTATTTAACTTGACAACAACATAACTATCTTTGTGGGTCTTTATCAACTTTGTGAACATAAACGTATATGTATTGGGAGTTTTGTCATTCTTTAGGTCGAAAGGTTCTTATCATTCTGCAAACTATACATTATTCTACCTTGTTGAGCTACTCGTAAATAACTATCCCTCATTATACAGACATTATGTCGCTTCTGATTTGTCAGTCCATTCGCATGTAACGTTTAATTAACATATAGACTTCTTGCTACATATAAAATACAAGGATCTTTCGGAAGGCTCTATGTACTCCTAAGAATACATGAAACTGCGACCAACACAATCTTTTCCAACATTCATATGACTATACTCATGAGCGAACCGCGATTGGCTGTAACGACCCGACCGGTCGTTTTGCGTTATCAAACCACGTTCCCCTAAATGAAACTTTCCATAGCGGCTTATTGTGATTTAGGACTTGCGGGGACGGGTGGTCCGGGATTCGGAAGTGTTTAGAGTGCTATAGGAAAACTTGGTTCCTTAAGGTTGGCCTTTAAGGCCAAGTTTGACTTCGGTCAATATTTTGGGCAAACGACCTCGGAATCGAGTTTCGACAATTCTGGTAGCTTAGTATGATGATTTTGGACTTGGGTATATGTTCGAAATGGGTTTCTGATGAACCAGGAGCGTTTCGGCTCCCAATATTAAAATAAGAGGTTCCTTAAGTTCCTATTGTGGTTTGCGACGTGTTTTTGTGTTATCGAGGTCCGTATGGAATTTTGACATCGAGAATTGTTCCTTTATGTCATTTATGACTTTCCTGCAAAATTTGGTATCATCCCGAGTAGTATAGGTCGGTTCGGCGCGTTGTTAGCGAAGTCAAGAAAACTTAAAATTCCTAAGTTTGGTTCTAGGGGTTTTGAGGTGTGATTTTGAGTTTTAGCGTTGTTTTGGGTGTTCTGAAGGCTTGAGCGAGTCCATATTATTATTTGGGACTTGTTGGTATATTTGGACGGGGGCTCGGGTGGGCCCATGTGCCTCCTGGAAACCACACGAGGCCAAAAACCAACTGAAATTGCTGTTGGTGCACCTATTCTGGTAGTATCCGTAGGTGCGGTTTCCTAGTCGCAGGTGCGGGACCGCTCCTGCGGTCCCAGCCTCGCGGGTTCGGCCCCTAGCGGGCAGTCCATTTCTCGCAGGTGCGGACAAAGTTCCACAGGAACGGAGCCGCAAGTGAAGTCTCCCTTCCGCAGGTGCGGGCCCAGGCTTCCTCGTCCATTTCCGCAGGTGCGAGCCTTTGCTCGCAGGTGCGGAAATACTGTCAGACAGTGTATTTCTTAAATACGGGATTCTTCATTATTTCTTCATTTCTTCCTCCATTAGAACACCTTGAGAGCTTGGGAAAAGGGCTCAACGACCCAACCACTGAAAGGTAAGTAGATTCTATCCTAAAGTTAGTTAATGCATGCATTCTTAGTGGAATTTAACTACTTGATCAGTGAAAATTTAGGAATTTTAATAGTAACCTAGGGCCTTCGAGAATTTAGAAAATTACCCATCAATTAGCTACGAATCAAGTAAAAATCATGTATAAATGATCCTTAGGCTATGGGTCAGTGTTTCCTTCAAAAAATTTTGGAATCCGAGCATGCGGGCCCGGGATTGGATTTTAGGATTTCTTCAAGAATGGCGAATTTGACTTAGTAGTATGAGGATTTCCATACTTTGAGAATAAATTGATGAATTTGTATAACATTTGGCTAGTTTCGAGTCCTCGGGTGTAGAGTTCGGAGTTTCGGATGCGTTCTTGGTCCGGGGAGTAGATTCGACACGAGGTGAGTCTCCTTTCTAACCTTGTAAGGGGGAACTGTCACCCTAGGTGCTTTAAATTACTATGTGGTAATGTTTGTGGGGGCTACGTACGCGCAAAGTGACGAGAGTTCGTACGTATTGACTATTATTGTTATGTCCGGGTAGTTAGGCCCACACCATGCCTTATGTTTTCCTTGAAATAAACTATATGCTTAGTGAATTAATGTTACATGCGGCTTGTTTCCCTGAGATCATGGAATTTAAGTAATTTTAAGGAATTTTTCACGAAAAGTAATTGATAAAGAATAAATGCGTGGATTGCGTGTGCATGTGACCGCTTCGCAATTTACATTCCGCGAGCGGAGTGTTATTTTCCCCACTCTCATGGGAGCGGGCCGTACTCCACCCCGAGATTGAAAGATATATATTATGGTTCGGGCTGTTCAACCCTCAATAGTGCACATATATGATCATTATGATGGCTCAGGCCGATTGTCCTTATCCTGTATGCGCATGTTAAATTCTTAAGAATTCTTTTATTGATTTATAGTGTACAGATATATTTTTACAGGAAAGAAAAGAATAATGAAGTAGGAATTGTATATTTACTTCCAGTATTTATTTGAATTACTGTTATTTTAAATGTTTATTGATTTTATCAATCTTGTATGTCTATTACTGATATTATATCTTGCTAATCATTTTGTTGGACCTTAGTGAGTGTCAAGTCGACCTCTCGTCACTACCTCTTAGAGGTTAGGCGGGATACTCACTGGGTACATATTTGTTTATGTACTCATACTGCACTTCTATACTTAATTGTACAGGTTCTGAGGCTGGTGCATCTGGTTATCAGACCGGAGCTCGATTCTGATCTTAGTTGGACCCGACTTCACGGTGAGCTGCTTCTCCTAACGATCCTCGGCAGCACCGTGGAGTTTCTTTTGCTTATTTCCCGTCTATTTCTTTCAGAAAGTGGGACTGTATATTATGCTTTGTATATTCTGTTAGTATGCCCGTAGGACTTGTGACACTAGTTCCTGGAACACACGTAGTTGTTATTTTGGTTTGCGGGTCCGTATATATATATATTGGCTCATTCCTCTTTTTTACTGCTTTTGGTAAAAATGGCTTTCTATATTTTTCAATTAATGTTTGAACTTTAAAAACTTGGCACGTATTGGGATGTTTAACCAAGCATGGGAGAAATTCATAGTAATTTAAGTGTGGGCTTGCCTAACCCCGGTCTTGGGCGCCATCACAATCTGAGTTAGTATTTTGGGTCGTGACATTGTCGGTATAGTACGTATACAAAACCTCGTCTCCTAGTTCCTCATAAGGGCAACATAAATTACGAAATCATGCCAAAGAAAAGAAAAGAAGACCTTACATACCTCAAAATATCATGTCCAATCGTCAAGCTAACTTAACCTGCAGCTCCTGTGTCTACAAATAATGAATAATAATTTCGTCACAATATGAATGCCTTAACTTATCGCATTTGAACGACACACTTTATTTTACAATAAAACGGACAACACCTCCCTTGTTTATATGACTTTCCACAAGTTACAACAACAAACAGCAACCCGAACAACATCAACAATACTCATAATAATCCATTCAAATTAATTTAACAATCCGGACGAGCGGCAAGCTCAGTTTGTGAATAAACAACTGTAGTTTTAAACCCCTTCTTCCTTATAGAATTTATAAATAATATTAGATCCCACATATTCAATTATCCCTACTAATTTTCAACCATAATACAACATTAAAATGACCCTATAACAATCCCAGAAGTTAAATAACTCAAAACTTATTTTTTAGATTACTAAAATGCTTTCCAACTTGTCTTTTCTTTGAAATCGAGAAACACAAAAAATAGTACATAATTAGCCTTTTATAGTATAAAAAAGCAACGAAACTTGCAAGTTCCAGTCTTTACAATCGAGGTACAAGTCGTAGAAGCTTAGATAATGGAAATGGAAGCATAAATGTACCTTGGACTGAGTAGAACCCACGAAACCTAGTCCCTCTTCATCCAAAACCAATCCCCCAATGTAGCAACAAGAAGGAGAAAGGAAAATTAGCAAGTTGTCTGGGTTTTTCGTCACTAGAATCACTTCGTATCACCCGTAATCACCTAGGGTTTGTGTGAGATTTTTGGGGACGGAGTTGCAGGGTTTCAATCTGAAGTTCTTTGTATGAAATATGAGTGAAAGAAATTATTTAATTCATCCCTTAAAAGGACCCTTGTCCGCCCATTTTGGAGGATTTATTTGGTCCCTTCATTTAAACAAGTAGATGACACACCTACTTGTCACCTACCAGTCTGTACAGTCTTGCGAAAATGCAAATATCTCTTTACTACGACATCGTATCAATAAAGGCTTTAGTGAGTTCGAAACTAGACTCATAGAACTTCAACTAGGTGGGTATATTACCCCATAACTCCATATATATTGGTAGAAAAATTCATTGAAATTAAATCCAAATTTCAGCAAAAATTATAAAGGTAACTTATGACGCCTTTCGTCGACTTTTGTTTCACAACTCGCCCGACTTCAAAATTTAATACAAGACTATCGTACGACTAAAATACCTCATAAAATTTCTGTTTTATTATGCTAAGGGCCCCAGTCTCATCCCAAAAGAACGGGTTATAACATTCTCAACTTGCCGACTTTCAACGAAACTTATTTTTTCGATTCGTTTAAATTCTAAGCCTTCCAACCCTCTTGGTACTTGAAGGACTGTTAGACCCCGAGGAAACATTCCGGACATTAAACCGTGCTAACAAGAAGGACAAACACTTACCGCAACTTGAAATGAAAAACGTGGATAACGTCAATGCAAACAACCAGTTACCTCTTGTACCAAACGATGGAGTGGTGGCACCTCTTGTGCCAGAAGCTGCACTCTATGATTGGGCACAACCAACAGCTGACAACCTGGCCACCGCCATTGTTGTGCCCCAAATACAGCGGAGACATTCTAGATCACCAACAATATGTTGCATATTCTGCAGAATAAGGGATTATTCTCTGGGTCACACATTGAAGATCCTCAACAACACCTGAAAAATTTTCTTTCGATTTGTGTGACCCAAAGACAGCCAAATGTGACCCCTGAAGCCATCAAGCTGCTACTGTTCCCTATTTCAGTGACTGGGGAAGCTCAAATTTGGCTGAATTCACTCCCAATAAACTCCATTGCCACGTGGGAGGGATTAGTCAAGCAGTTCATGAATAAGTTCTACCCTCCCAACAAGACTGCAAGACAGATTGACGAGATATTGCAGTACAAGCAGAAGCCCACTGAGACCTTGCAGGAAACTTGGGAAAGATTCAAAGGGATACTAGTGAAGTGTCCTCACCATGATATTCCAGACCAAATGCTCGGCCAGAGATTCTACACGGGGCTAGCGGACAATTTGAAAGCAAATGTAGACGCTTCGACTGGGGGTGCTTTTCTGAGCAAGACATTTACTGAGTGCAAAGTCCTTCTTGACAAGATGGCCCAGAATTCAGGATGAATGATGAGAGGTACGACCCTGACACTAATAGTGCATTAAGTTCCTCTTGACCCAAATAATTCACATGCAGAGAACATAGCCACACTCATGACTCAGATGAGTGTACTGACGAAGAAGATTGACGATATGGGTACAAAGAAATTTCATATTGTTGATACAACAAATGGAGGACTGTGTACCCCTTGCATCAATCAATCTTATGTGTGTTCATGGAGTGGAGAAGGTGACAGCCAGGGTCCAGAGAAGATATGAATTATTTTAACAATTTTGGGGGTCAGAGGCAAGGAGAACAACAGTGGGGGCCAGCATCCAGTCAGCAGTACAGACCTAACATACCATAACCTGGAGGTGTACGACCACAAGGCGAAGTGGTTCTATATCAGAGACAACAGGGCTATCAGCAGCAACACCACCAACAGCTGACATACCAACCACGTCATCAGTATCAAGACATCAACATGGTGGAGATCAAGGGTATGTTGTAGCAACTCATTGGCACGAATGGTAAGATGCAGGAAAAGTTGGCAGCACACGATTCAGCAATTAAGGGGATTGAAACTCAACTGGGGCAGTTGTCCATGGCCTTAAATAACCACCTCCAGGGAGAATTGCCGGCCGACACAAACATAAACCCAAATGAGCAAAACCCGAATCAGCTGATGGCAGTAAATCTTCGGAATGGGAGAGATTTAGGCATGGAGCAAGAGGTTTCTCAACCCAGAAGAGAGACTACGCCATCCACTCTAGTTCTAGTCGAGATAGATGAATCAGCAGAACTCACTGAAGTGGTGGTTGAACAAGCCCAGGTTGAAAAGGTAAGGCCAAAGAAAGTGAAAAAGTTGCAAAACAAGTGGCTCCCCTTGTGCCAAAAATTCCAACAAAGAACAGCCAGCAAGCAGTGGACAAAAAGTGATGCCTGCACCATTCCCTCAAAGATTGGCAAAACAAAAGAAAGAGTATCAATATGGGAAATTTATGGAGATGCTTCATCATATTCAATTGAATATCCTTTGATGGATGCTTTGAGGGAAATGCCAGGCTATGCAAAGATGATGAAAGACCTGATGTCGTGGAAATTTTATTTTCAGGACCTATCCACAGTGACTCTGACACAGACATGCAGTGCGGTAGTGACTAGACCCATGGCTCAAAAGATGTCTGATCCAGGTAGCTTCACCATTCCGTGCACCATTGGGAGTTATGATTTCGCAAAAGCATTGTGTGACTTAGGAGCCAACATAAACTTGATGACTTTTTCAATCTACACAAAGTTGGGCATTGGAAAAGCTAGGCCGACTTCTATGTTGTTGCAGCTGGCTGACCGTACAATTAAAAGATCGACAGGGATTCTTGATGATGTGCTGGTGCAAGTGGGGAAGTTTGTATTCCATGCGGACTTTGTCATTATGGATTGCCAATTAGACGAGGAGATTCCCATCATTTTGGGAAGGCCATTGTTAGCCATTGGGAGAGCACTGATTGATTGCGAGACTGGGAATTAAAAATGAGGTAGAATGATGAAGAAGTGATATTCAACGTCCAACAATCCATGGGGAGACCTAGTGAATATGCAAATTTCTCCCTAGTGGAGGCGGTGGATGTGATCCTACATGGTGAAGATGAGACCCTTAATGCCAAAGATCCATTAGGAGTCTGTTTGAGAAATTTAGAGGAAATGGATGGCGAAGGGTTGGCAAAGTGGTTTATGGCACTCGAAGGCCAAGGATTTTGGAAGAGGGAACCCCGATTTGAGCCCCTCTATTTAGAAGAAAGAGCCTCACCACCTGTAAAACCATCAATTGAGACACCACCACAACTAGAGTTGAAGCCACTTCCAGCCCACCTCAGGTATGCCTTCTTGGGTCCCAACTCTACTTTACCTTTTATCATATCATTTGGTTTGCTAGCTGTGCAGGTTGAACAACTACTGAAACTGTTGCAAAAGTGCAAAACTGCCATTGGTTGGACCATGGCAGACATAAAAGGTATCAGCCCGGCCTTCTGCATGCACAAGATTCTTCTAGAAGAAGGGAACAAACCTTCCAGGGAACATCAACGAAGGTTGAACCCGAACATGAAAGAGGTAGTGAAAAAGGAGGTGATTAAGTGGCTGGACGCGGGCATCATCTTTCCCATCTCTGTAATTGGGTGAGCCCCGTCCAGTGTGTACCAAAAAAAGGTGGAATGACTTTGTACAAAATGAGAAGAACAAGTTGATCTCAACTCGTATAGTCATCGGGTGGCGGATCTGCATGGATTATAGGAAACTAAACGCAGCCACCTGAAAGGACCATTTCCCCTTGCCATTTATTGACTAGGTGTTGGACATGTTAGCTGGGCGATCCCACTTTTGTTTCTTTGGCGGATACTCGGGGTACAATCAAATCTCAATAGCCCCAGAAGATAGAGAAAAAATGTCATTTACATGTCCATATGGCATCTTTGCCTTTCGTAGAATGCTCTTTGGGCTTTGCAATGCACCGACCACATTCCAACGGTTTATGTTAGCCATATTTACCGACATGGTCGAAGACATTATGGAGGTGTTTATGGATTATTTCTCCATGGTAGGAGATTCATTCGAAGATTGTCTCCATAACCTCAAAAGGATGCTCAAACGATGTGTGGAAACAAATCTGGTGCTGAACTGGGAGAAGCGCCATTTTATGGTACAAGAAGGAATAGTGATGGGACATAGAGTGTCCAAAAAGGGGATTAAAGTAGACTATGCGAAAGTTGACGTGATTAAGAAGCTAACCACCTACTTTAGTGAAAGCAGTGAGGAGTTTCCTTGGGTACGCCGGATTCTACAGGCGTTTCATCACGGATTTTCAAAATTGCTAACCCTTTATGTAAGCTTCTTGAAAAAGACCAGAACTTTGTGTTTTCTAATGTTTGAAGGTTGGCATTTGAGGAGCTGAAGAAGAGACTGGTGACCGCACCCATCATTGTTGCACCCGACTGGGAGCAACCATTTGAACTGATGTGTGATGCCAGTGATTATGCGATAGGAGCGGTCTTGGGGTAGCGCAAGGAGAAAATTATGCACCATATCTACTATGCAAACAGGACGCTTAGTGGTGCACAGTTGTACTACACGGTCACTGAAAAGGAAATGCTCGCTGTAGTGTTTTCCTTCGACAAATTCAGGTCATATTTGATTGGCTCAAAAGTTATTGGTTGTATTTACCATGCAGACATTAGCTACTTGATAGAAAAGAAGGAGTCAAAGCCCCGCCTGACTCGCTAGTTCTGTTGCTACAAGAGTTTGACCTGGAAATCCGTGACCGGAAGGGGACAGACAACCAAGTGGCAGACCACCTGTCAAGGTTGGAAGGGGCAGAAAAGAGAATAGAGGTTGGAGATATCATCGAGACTTTCCTGGATGAGCAATTACTGGCAATGACAATGGAGGAGGCACCATGGTATGCTGATATTACTAACTACTTGGCATGTGGTATAGTACCGCACGATTTCTCCTCGATTCAAAAGAAAAAGTTTTTCCGGGATTGTCGTGATTATTATTGGGATGAGCCTTTATTGTTCAAAATATGTGTTGATAACATGATCCAGCGGTGTATCCCCGAGCAAGATCAACCCTCTGTTTTGCAGGCCTCTCATGCTTCGCCATATGGGGGACACTTTGGAGGAGTCCGGACAACAACAAAGGTGCTAGAATCAGGACTATACTGGCCTACATTATTCAAGGATGCTCATCCCTGGGTCAAAAGCTGTGATGAATGTCAAAAGACGGGCAACATATCCCCTCATCATGAGATGCCAATGACCAAAATCCAAGAGGTGGAAGTATTTGACATGTGGGGAATCGACTTCATGGGGCCATTTGTCAGCTCTTATGGTCACAAGTATATACTGGTGGCCGTTGACTATGTCTCTAAGTGGGTCGGAGAATTTGCTCTCCCAACTAATGATGCAAAGAGGGTGACCAATTTCCTAAAGAAAAACATCTTCACCCGTTTTGGCACCCCCAGGCCATAATCAGTGATGGTGGATCTCACTTCTGCAAATAGAGAGTTTGCACGCTTGTTGGAGAAGTATGGAGTTCGCCACAAGGTAGCCTCACCGTAACACCCACAAAAAAGCGGGCAGGTTGAAGTGTCCAACAGGGAAATCAAAAGTGTCCTCTCAAAAACAGTGAATGCAACAAGAACAGATTGGGCCATGAAGTTGGACGATGCATTGTAGGCATATCACACAGCCTTCAAAACTCCAATTGGTATGTCACCTTACAAGGTGGTGTTTGGTAAGGCATGCCACCTTCCGGTTGAGCTCGAACATAAAGCACTGTGGGCACTGAGGAAGTTGAACTTGGACATGGAAACAACGGGCACCAACAGAGTTAATGGGATGCATGAGCTTGAGGAATTCCGGTTCCACGCATTCGAGAGTGCTCGATTGTATAAAGAAAGGATGATATTGATGCATGACAGGCACATCTTGGACCGAAACTTCAAACCCGGCGAAGTAGTGCTACTATACCACTCAAGATTGAGATTGTTCCCAGGTAAGTTGAAGTACCGATGGTCAGGTCCGTTCAAAGTAGTGCAAATGTTCCCAAGTGGAGCTATAGAGATCGAATTAGAAGATGAGACGAACAAATTCACAGTGAATGGACAGAGGTTGAAACAGTACCTTGGTATGAGTGAAGAAAAAGGTGAAATTGTGGTGATAACTCTAAAGGAGTCCCAATATACAAATGAGGAGTGATGGTAAGATTCTGCGTCGTGCCGCGACGTTAAATCAAGCGCTTCGTGGGAGGCAACCCATGATTTTCTGTTGTTTTCTCTTTTGTGTTGTTTTTGTAATTGATGTAGATGTTACTAACCCATTTACTAGTGTACAGGGCACTATGAATGCATATTGGGAGAAGACAGGGTCCAGCTACAACTCCGGTTGGGTAAAAATGTAAGGAAAAAAAGGCAAAGCAAACTCGAACACCGTCACCGAGGCCGCGGAAAATCATGGCGCATCCGCGGCAAGTCACGAACATTCTGTTTCAAACCCCTCTTCACGGGCGGTCGCGGTCGCGATCGACCGCGGCAATAGCCCGGGTATATTTTTTTCTTATTTTTATTTAATTATATATTTATTTCCTTATACACCCTACTCTTCTAATACTCTAATCCCCCACCCATATTTCTTAATTCACCCCAAATTCCTAGCCCTAAAAATCCCCCAACCCCTTCCCCTTCCCTCTTCTTCCCCAACGTTCCCCTCCTCCCTTCTCTCATTCTCCTACCCCAAACTCACCACTCTCTTTCCTCATCTCCACTACCCCCAACCACCAGGTTTCTCTCTCTTTATTTCTTCAAGTAAGTCTACTATCTCACCTCTCTTTCTTTTCTTTGTGCTCTTTTATTTTGTGTAATGTATATATTAATGGTAGATCTCCACCATGTCTAGGTTAAAAGTTTTTTTTTTTTTTTTTTATAAATTAACTTAGTGTGAATTGATGGTAAGATTTGGTGTTGTTGGGTGAAAATCATGTTTGTGGGTTGATGTTAGTAGAGGATTGTGGTTGACATTGGGGAGGGTTTGTACTACTATGGTCTAACATATGCATGTCTGGATCTATGCACACCACGTGTTTGAAAAATTGCCACATTGAGCTAATAAATGGCAATGTGACCATCGTGGTGGTGAAGTCTGAGTAACCACCCGACGGTCACACAAGTTGAACCCTCTCTGAAAATAAACCTTGTTGTGTCAGGTACCATGTCTCAATCCAGGAAACACAGAACCCATGCTAGTACAAACCTGTTTGACTATACTCGGTTTGTCTCGAAGGCTGCTGAAGAAATATTTGAAGCAAAGGCAGCCTAGAAGATGGTGCATGATGTACCTATTAACAGGGCCGCCCTGCAGAGTGAATGTTAAGAGATGTTCCATGAATTGAGGAGACTCCAGTTGGATGTATTCTTTGAGGTACCGGAGGAGGCAAATATTTTGATGGTCTGGGATACGAATTGCTCGGAACATGCCAACCGGGTGGTCACAGCCAGAAGAACACATGTAAATGCTTCTCTTGAAGCAATACGCCGAGCATACCGGCTACCGGTCTTCTCAGGAGTGGAGGATTACTACCAAACCTACCAAACACCACCTGTCACTTGGAACCTCATTGTTCGGTCAATCTGTTTGGGAGGGGAGCCCATATTGATAAATCATGACATCACTCTGAACTCCCACTTACTTGGGAAGCTAAATGCTGGCTCACCATCATCTGTAGCCGACTGCTGCCCACCAACAACACTACTGATATAAATGCACCTCGTGCAGTGGCGGTTTAGTGTTTTGTCAACCGTCATGACTTCGATGTGTCCAGGCCAATCCACGATGAAATGTTAATCAGATCTTCTGAGATAGTCAAAGGGTTCTATTTCCCTTCACTGGTCACCGGGCTGTGCCGTGCTACAAATGTCCCCGAGAATCGTTTCATAGATGGAAGCTAGCAAGGAAGGCCCCTTTCAGGGCCAGCAAAATCACAGTGGGAAAAGAGCAGCCTGTGCCTATTGTTGTGGACGATGAGGACGAGGTGGTGCCTGATGCCGCCATGCCAATTCCACTTCATGATGAGGCGGGCCCATCTCAGCCGTGGCGGAGCACCCAAATGTCTACCTTGGAGCAAGATGTTGCTGGCTTACGCACCTCTATGGATAACCTGAATGAAAGAGTTGACACTCTGTCCACTCAGAGTCCGAAGTTCAAAAAGAAAATAATGGCCTAGCTCCGAGTGTTAGGGCACGCCTGTCATCTCGACCCGGCCACTGTCTCTGATGAAGACTGAACACCAGGGAAGTCTCCTTACCTCACTGTGCATTATTGTTGCTGACATGGGGACATGCCAATTCTTTAATTGTTGGGTGGGGGATACTGTTTGTTGTTGTATATATAATTGTTGGTAGGTTTATTGATTAGTGTTGACATGGCTCGAAGACGGACACCTTTCGATAGGTATCTTGAGGGTTTTGAGTCGAATTAAAAAAACAAATATTTACACAGGACTCTTCCCGACGTTGGACCTGTTTCTTGGGGTAAGTGAGTCTATAGAAAACAAAAAAATATTTTTCTTTGTTAGGTAGTGTATCAACTCCCCCTTGATTTTTCTTTAAGCCACGGTTCTTTTCCAAGGGTTTTCATTTGAACTGGGTGTAGTTAGTTTTTTTCTTTTTAGTTTAGGAGTCTTGGGTGAAAATCAAAGATGGTAATAGGGACCTTAACTCTATGATATCCTGAATAAAGATTACTTTAATGGGACACTTAGGCTCTTTAGTCGACTCTAATAAGGCCTTAAATTGTGTGTTCCTGAATGGCTCAGGTGCTTAAAGCAGAGTGTCTGGTGATCCTAACTGAATTGAGTCATGTGCCATGTGTGAGTGAGGCTTTATGTATTATGTGCTAATACTCAATGCCTAGAACTTGCCTTGTGTGTGTACAAAGCGAAATGGTAGTCTTGTTTGGTATGGAAAGTGATATAGGCATTTCTTTGCTTAACCCTTCTGTATATGTTTGTCCCACCTAATTGTACATATATTGGTCAACCCCGTTGCGCCTATAAGCATGTTTCAACCACATTACAATCTTGAACCAAGCTTAAATGGTCTATCTTGTTAAACCCAAGCACCTCTTAGAAGCACTCGAAGTATAATGGATACGAAAAGAAAAATAAGTGTGCGGTGGTTGATTGGGCTGCTAAGTGGAATTAAGGAAGCATGAAAAAGTGAAATATTTGATAAGCAATACTATAGGCCACCAAAAAAAAAATAGAAGTCTCAACTTGGTGGTGGCGATTAAAAGAAAAGTGTGCTTAAAAGAGTAAGGGGTTAACACAATAGTGTAATGGTGGAATGAAGGTTGACAAAATCAAGATCTAAAAGTACACAATGTAGTGGAGTGCTTAGGGAGGTGAAATCACTATACCCATATGTATCATACCCTTACTGCAGCAAACATTACAACCAAATAAAGTCCTATTTAATTCTAGACCGTATGAGCTCGATTAGTCGAGTATTACACTACGGACGAGCCTATGGTGCGTTGTTTGGGGCATAGGAATTTGTTTCTAAGGGTGAGTGAAATGTCATATTCGAGTTCCTCAGTGTGTGATTTGTAAATAACATAAGTCTCTTTTGTAGTGAGTAGGCACATGATTCATGAATGGAAGGTAAAATGGACCTCTGACTGAGAGTAGGAGAGCCGGTTAGGGATATTGCGTGGCTGTAAAGGAGTCCACTCTCGAGGCTGGGATGTCGCGTTGATGTAGTCTACCTGTGTGATGATTTCTGGGTATAAAGAGTGAGGAAGGTAACCTGTGAGGATTAGGCCGTAGAGTGTGGTTTTGTTGCTCGAGGACGAGCAACGGTTGAAGTGTGGGGTCTTGATTGTAGGCTATATAGACGTTATTTTCACTCCTAATGAACCATACTTTAGTATTTTTTTTAAGTGCAAAAATGATTAAAAAATTCACTAAATAGTGTTTTTATGCTTTGCAGGAAATAATCCAGGATGAAAGACACTTCAGAGCATTTTGGAGGCAATCGCGGGAATATAAGGCCAATCGAGAAGAATCCGAGTGAAAAGAAGCAAGAAAAAAAGTGAAGATGGCTGGAGTGGAGCCCACCGCGACCGCGACTGGAACGCGTTGGGAAAAATAATACGAGGTAGAACTTATGCAAACCACCGCGATCGCACTGCGTTCTGCCGCGGCCGCGGTCGATCCGGAAAGAGCCCAGAAAATGCAGGGACTTAAGTGCAAAAATGGGAGAAATTAGCCTAGCCCTAATTAAACCCTATAAACTCGTCCAAGAAAGGTTAAGCTTGTTTTTAGACTCACTTTGGAGGCAAGAACAAGTGTGAGAATACCAGGCCAAAATTCGAGTTTTTCTATTCTCCATCTTTTGTTAATATTTTGGGAATTATGAATTATTTTATGCTTTCTTTGTGTTTTAGCATGAGTAGCTAAACAATCCGTCTAGGGTTGATGGAACCAATTGTTAGATGAAGGTTTGACTCAATATTGTTATAATTGATTCGGGTTTAATCTAAGATTGTTCAACTATGCTTTGTATGGTGATTAATTGAATGGGCCCTTTGTTAATCGTGTCTAATTACTTGGTGTTGCTTGAGAAAGAATACCAGGTTTGATTGTTGTTGAACAACACCACTTTTGGGTAACTGAAGAGATTCATTACTTGAATTTAAAATTGGGGTTAGAGATAACAAAACTTTGGTGGGATAAATTAGAGCTACATAAATTATTAGTTAGAGTAGTTCGAGAGAATGCTCTAGTAAATTACTGTAGTTGATCGAGAGATAATTGCAGTAACCCATAGCTCATAATCCTCATAGAGTAACACGGTGAGAGTATAGCAAAAGAGTCAGAATTACTCTAGAAATTGGGGAAATCAATGCCCTAGATCTTTCTAACACTGAGTTATCTTTAATATAAATTTTGTTATTTTTTAATATCATCCCCTTTAGTTAATAAATCTAAATAATTATTGATAAAAATACTGCACCCGGAAATGATTTGAGCTTACATTAGAATCACTGAGAGTTGTAATAGGTAGGTTAGTTCCCTGAGGATTCGACTCCAAAATTTAAACCGGATTATATTTGCAACGACCGCTTTGTCTTTTATAAGGCATAGTTGGGCGTGATCAGTACCATGCCTTATTTATATTTTAATACTTTAATAGTAGTACTTTAGGATGAGGACAAGACTATTTTCGAGGTTATAAGTATTCATGATATTGATAATAAGTGATAAGTAAAGTCGTGAAGGTGAGAGGGTAAACGAGCTTAAGAAAATGAGGTTGGTCTAAGTTCGACATTTGGAGATAAAATACGGTCCGAGCTATAATGCCCGATATATATGGACTAGTAATATACCACATGACCATGATAGTAAGGCGTATAAAGTGTGTTAAAGTGTGTATTATTTTAAGTAATTTTAGATAATTCTTAATTATGTGAATAATTAAATAATTATTAATTTTTAGTGCGATATGAATTAATTAATTAGTATATTTTAGATAAGTCTAATCCCCCCCCCACGTGGCATCACCCCCATTTCAATTTAGTGACTCTTAAAAGTCTTACATGGGTGTCACACTTAGAAGAATAGGTAGATTAGCATCTAATAAATGGGTCATTCCTACTAAAAGCATTCCTACACTAGTAAGGTATTTTATTCTTAATAACTAAAGATCAAGAAAAAAAACGGATTCACTTGTGTAAAGGAGTGGGCTGATCGATTGAGCCCTTCATAAAACAAATATTTTCATACCAAACATGAATGATGCTGCTTGTTCATTCCATGCCAGTGGGATAAAGCGTGTAAATTCTAAAAGAGCATGGTACAATCTTTGTCAAGAATATCATAAGGATTTCCCCTAATTCGATCATTCGTTACGTGTTTTATCCCAAAAGATCGGTGTTAGAGGAATATTTAAGAGAATCGGCTCAGGTAAGTTAAGGCTACTCCTTTTTTCTTTTGGCATGATCCAACTAATGATACATAAACGTAATGCTATTTCATAAGTATTTCTACTCTTAGCAGTTAAGGATGTCTATGTTATTCATTCCTTTAAAATGATATTCAAGCATTCTTAAGTATGTTCCTAAGTACCTATTGAGGTATATGATAGATATGTTAATTTTTATAATATATGTTGATACCCAATTTTTCCTATAATATTTTAAAAATGCATATATACCTTGAAAATAATGCATTAGCATCGATTAATATTTTTTCATAATTTTTGCATTTTAAGGAGTTTTAATTAATTTATCCCAGTATTTATTACATAAATAATTGCTAATTGCATTACAAATGATTTTATAACAATTTATGGCTTAATTTTACCATTTATATTTATACTAAATTTTAATTATTTTATAAATAGCCTTGTTTGCACTTTTGGGGTATAATTGCAATAACTTTGCAATAATATCCCATGTATGCATTTATTACTTTATTTTACTAGAAAATTGCTTTTTATATTTTTAATATTGAATAATTTTTTAAAAATATTTTTTATGCATGAAATTCATTTTTTACAATTTGTTAATTATTTTTACAAATCATTTTTAATTGGGTATTTAACAAATAGCCCTTTCAATTTTCAGACCTAGCCCCATTATACCAGCCCAAACCCCTCAAAGCTTAGCCCAATTCTCCCCAGGCCCAATCCTATACATACCTGACCCAAAGGCCCCACCTAATCGTGACCGTTGATCTCTAAGATCAACGGTCCACGTTATTTCTTACCATTTTTAATCCTAACCCAAACCCTAACCCCTCACTCTTTCATTTCCGCCGTCACTGGTTCCCTAACCTCTCCAATTCCCTCTCAACTCACCCCTAACCCTAATCGCCGTCACTGGCGAAAAGCTCCTATCTATAGAGATTCTGAGCATTCTCCGACCACTACTAGCCTCCTATATCCCTGGCTATTTGATTACGTAGATCCTCTAGAGAATCTCATGGAAATTCAACCTGGTTCTTGCCAAAATTTATCTATAGGCCTGTCTGTGGCCTTTCTCGTTTGTGAGTATGGGTTTCCTCTTATTTTTAGTGCGAATCCATAGTTTTTGACCGATTTTCTTTTACCTCTACTGTTTTTGAAAACCCTAGTTTCACTAGTCTTTGAATCTGTTCAGATCTTTGTAGATCTGAAATGATTCGAGTATTATTGGGTGTTTTCCTTTGAAAATCTCTTATTCTAGTTAATTTCTTCGATTTTATTCACTCTTTCTGAAATTAGAGTTCGTCCCAGACTTTTCTTCAAAGGTTTTCCTAACTTTTCAGTTTTTAAACTAGATGTTCTTCACTATCTTGACTGATTCTCATGTATATTCTTCAACCCTAGTTGTTTATGTTTGTTATATTGATTTCTTCAATTTTGTTCCGTTATTATGTTTATTTTTGTGAACCAGTCTTAATTGATTTCTATTTAGGGAATTTGAATAATTTTGTCTTGTTAAAATCAGTATTTGCTAAGATTTTTACTTGTTTCCTTATTTGTGACCTTAACTGATTATACTTGCCTTAATTAATTATCAGTATGGTTTGAGTTTTACTGACTCCCTATATTGTATGATTTTGATTTGCTGCCTTAATTGAACCCCAATTATGGTTGTTACTTGACTATCCCCAATTAAGGGGTCTTTTCTGAATTTCCCTATAGGAATTGATTCTATGATTGGTTGATTGATCCTAATTGATTGAACTATGATTCTATTTGCCTTATTTGTTCTACTCCTTAAGTTCTTTATATACACTTTTATTCTGATTCTCAAAAAATGAATAATAGTTCAAAAACACATTCACACACTTTGCTCTCGGCTCTCAGCTACTTATGTTCATTTCAATGTCTAGCCGGCTGAAAGCCAAGGCTAGACCACGGTATCCTGCATACTTTCACCTTCTATTTTTTGCTTCCTTTTACTGGTATATTCCTATTCCTAATGTCTTTTGTTATACTATGAAGCTTGAACCTATGTACTCTCTAATTTGTTGCTTTACTTCTGTTGAATCCATGCCTCTTCTGTATTTCACTTAGCATGTCCAGTACTGTGTTTAACTCTGTCTCTTTCCTGTTTATCACCTTATTCATCATGTTTACTTCTATTTAAGTTTCAATCTTTCCTATTTATTGCTACAAACCAACATGTTTACCTCTGTGTTTAAGTTTCAATCTTTCCTGTTTATTGCTCTAAGCCAGCATGTTTACTTTTGTGTCTAAGACTCTTGTATTTCCTATCCACTAATCTCAATTGGTATGACCAATTCTGTGTAGTTAAATCCCTCTACGAATTGATTATCATGACTACTCCTGCATTAACATTTTTATATTTCCCTGTCCATTGCTTTGACTCATCTTGCTTACCTCTATAGTTATGCATGACTGTTAAACTTGAGTGATTCCTGTGTAGACCCTAAATTAGTATGTCCTAGTAAATTGTTATCTACCCCATGCCTGCTCTATGCTCCTGACTAGCATGCTTCCCTAACACCCTGTTTCTATGTGCTCCTGATTCAGGATTCTTGTGTTCCCAACCCTGCTCCCTTTTTGTGTAATTGTTAGTTCTCAGCATGCTATACGTTCATCTAAGGTTGACTAATGAACTGAGATGAGTATGGGCAATATGAAGCTTTGTGTGAAACCTTGTGACTGTGTTTCCTACTTGTTGTTGTTTTCTGAACCTTTTCTAGAATATTTCTAAACTGTTTTCACTCCTAAATATGTTTTCACTTCTAAACTATTTTCACTCCATAACTATTTTCACTTCTAAACTATGTTCACTTCTAAATTGGTTTCACTTCTGATTTGTTTTCTTAAAATTATTCCTACTCTTTCAATCACTCACACTCCTATTCTTAGAATACTTAGGATTCTGCCCCTCCAGTGTGTGTACTGCCTAAGAGTCCATGAGACTCCTTCGAACTCTGACACACTGGGACTGGCCCTTCCACACTGCACAAAAACTATTTCTGTTTAAAAGGAGTCTTGGTGTGAGCATGACCCGGGGTCCCTGAGGCCCTTGGGAACTTTGACGCACCAGGATACTCTCTTCGACACTATGAGATATTGGTACCTTGGATTTGGTTGAAGGCCTGGTCCTCCAGGTTTACTTTTGGGCCTATCCAGGCTCCCTATAGTATAGCAGTTTCATTTCTGTAATTCATTCATTCTTGGCCTGTAATAATAATTCTTGTAAAATAGATATTGGGGATATTAGTAAAAAAGGGGGGGGGGGGATTTTCATATAATTTTTGTGGGGCAGTTGGGTAGAAATCATGCTCTTAGGATTATTATGACTATTTCCTTGCATTAGGGATCATGCCCTTAGGATCATTTGTGCATTAGAAAACATGTTCATAGGCATCATACCATTTGTTCTAAAACTTCAGCTTTCTAAATTTCTGCATACATCATGTCTGCTTAAGAATCCTGTCACTAGGGTGCTATTAACCCTGTCTAAAAAACATGACCATTCTCTCATGTGCATTAGAAACCATGTTTTAGTACTTTTATTGCACTCGCCGAAATATCATGCCTATATCAGATAAAGTCAGTAGCAACCATGTCTATACGAGTAAGTTTAAAAGTAGTCCCAACACCTAGATAACATGTTTATAGAGATGAATATATAAAATAAGGTCTGTAATGTTCAGCACCTAAACAACATTCCTATAGGACATAATGAACGAAATGCCTGTTTAAAATCGTTTATTAGTTTATTATGACCTGATCGACAATTCGATATCTCGTTTATAGGACATCTCAGATCCACGCCTAGGCAAGCCTGTAGGATAATCAAACTCTTGCAAAATGGTAAGAATGTGCTTTGTTTAATTACTTGTGAACTGCCAAGATTCAGCAACCCCCTAAAATCAGTAAGCAAACTGATTAGGTCTCCACTGCTTTTCTTTAACAAGATGCTGCATATATTATGTTTGTCATGCTCACCTAAATATCCTGCTTTAGGACTCTTAAAGTATCCGAAATACTGTTGTTTGAGACGTGCAATTGACTGCTTATTTGTGGAGGTAAATGTGAGCCCCCTTAATTGTTCCTTTACCTGACAATCCTACTTGTTTAAAATTGTCGCTTAGATTTTCTCCTTTTAAGCACTTTAGGAGAATCTAGAACTGCCTTAATTAGAGTTCTAAACACCTCCAGGTCCATAAGAAAGGGACGGGTAATGCACACATAGAGTACGTTTAATTAGAATCGCTTACATAACCACTAAGGGAAGGGTAATTGGGTAGTAAGGGATATGATGACCTGTGCGCTAACGCCACGTGTAACCCCTCTAATTGAGGAAGGTTTACCGGGTATTGCACAGAAGTGATCCTATAGGCTAATAAACCTAGGACCCATTTATTCCCATTTTTTTGTAATCCATATGTGTGCTTAAACTGCTTTAATTGCTTAATGACTAATTCACCAAAAATGAGTTTGGCTGGGACCCACAATTATGGACCTCGAGGGGTGCCTAACACCTTCCCCTCAAGGTAATTTCAAGCCCTTTCCCAATCTATGGTAATGTAAACCGGTTTCATGAGTCACTTGCAATAGGTGCCCTAACGCACCTTAAATCCGTAGGTGACGACTTTTCAATTCTCATACCCCTCTCCAGAAAGGAAATGATTTGTCCCAAAGCATGTCGAAACTTGGACTTTGCCGAAAGGGAAAAAAAGGGGTGCAACAATATAGTGATACATGCATCATCATGCATTTACCACTCTGCTATGGCCGATCGGTCAGTTACCACCGGTTGGGAAGTTATGTATCATTATTTACCACCGGTTCGGCAGTAATGCATTTACCATCGAGCTATGATCGGTTGGGCAGTTACACATTTACCATCGAGCTACGACCGGTCGGGCAGTCATGCATTTACCATTGAGCTATGGTCGGTTGGGCAGTTATACATTTACCATCGAGCTACAGTCGGTCGGGAAGTCATGCATTTACCATCGCGCTACGGCCGGTCGGGCAGTTACCACTGATCAATTGGGAAGTCATGCATCATACGATATGGATAATAGAAATAGTCTCAAAGAAAAGCATTATATGTGTAAGTATAAAAAGTATGCGTATAAGGTGTCACTTCAGAGATTCAGGTTGACTCTTATATGTCTTTAATTGATGTTGACTTATTGTTATGTTGAAGTTCCGCCTTACATACTCGGTACATTATTCGTAGTGACGTTCTTTTGTTGGGGACCCTGCATTCATACCTGTAGGTATAGACAATCAGTTGACGAGCCCTCATAGTAGACGAGGTCAGCATTCAGCGAAAGATCAGTAAGACTCCACCTCATTTGGGGTGTAGTCGAGTCTATAAGTCATCGTGTCAGAGTTTAGCTATAAACTTATGAGTAGGCCAGTGCCCTGTCCCATTTGATGTCAAATAATCTTAGAGGCTTTATAGATAGAGGTATATTTTCTATAGTATGTCAGAGGCCTTGACGGCCTATATGTATTAATGGTTTAAGAAATGGTTCATTGATACATTATTTTCCCATTTATAGTTATACATTACGAGTTGTGGCCATATTGGCCCACGATAGTTGCAGAAGAAATAAAATGAGTTACAGAGTGGTTCACTCGGGCCAGTACGACACTGGGTTCTAGCCACGCCCCAGGTTTGGGGCGTGATAAAGTGGTATCATAGCGGGTTGTGTCCTAGAGAGTCTAGAAAGTCGTGCTTAGTAGAGTCTCACTTATGGGTGTGTTATGTGCACATTTATAATTGGGAGGCTATAGGGAATTTAGGAAATGTTACCCTTCTTTTGTTTCCAGATCGTGCCATAGAGCTGAGTCATAAGAAGTCAGTATGAAGCGTTCACCAGATTTGGTATGCACCAGAGGTGCAGGAATTACATTAGAGCTTTAAGGCAAAATTTCCACCTAGAGGTATTGAAAGAGACAGAATATACGATACGATATTGAAAGGTAAGTAAGGTAAAGGTGAAGAAGATACTAGATACTCAAGTACGAAAAGCTGTGAATAGTCGAGACTTCAAATATAGTTTGGGTTTTAGTTTAATTTCCAGAGGAGACCCTAGTGAAAATTTTGTAGAACTCTAAGAGTTGACATTCAATGACGAATGTTCTAAAAGGGGGAAGGATGTTACATCCCGTACATTATTATTAGGATAAGTCGTAGTAATCCATATGAACTTCAAGGAATCAAGACCATTCATGAGATTATAGAGGATTTGTCACTATGTTATTATAATACCCCATAAGTTCAACAACCTTAATACCGTTATATACATTTGATATTGTATTTTGAGTGGAACATTTTTGTAAAAAAAAAATTAAAAAGTGTGATGACCCAAATGGTCATATTATAAATTAAGACACTATTCCAAGCTCATTAGCCTTAAAAATATTAATTTTATTTACCTCGATTTGCGTGCACAGTCCGAACATGAAACCGGAAAGATTTTATGTGAAAATATGAAAAATAATAATTTTTGGCATTTAAACTTTGGTTTTAGTTGACTTGATTCAATATTTTGAGTGAACGGACTTGGATCCATGTTTCGACAAACGTGGGAGGTCCGCCGTAAAATATGGGACTTGGGCGTATGCCCGGAATTGGATTCCGAGGTCCCTAGCCTTGGAAATCAATTTCAGAAAGAAATTATTTTGCTGGATTGTAAAGGAAATAAAGAAATAAATTAATGTTTGTACTCATTGGTATCGGGCCCGTATTTTGGTTCTGGAGCCCGGTACAGGTTTTTAATGATATTTAAGTCCTATCTGTGAAATTGGTGAGAATTAGAGTTGAGTTGACGTGATTCGAACGTCCAATTGAGAAATAGTGAAATTGAAGTGATCTTGAGAAAAATCATGAGTTTTGAGGTTAAATTCATAGTTTTGGATGTTACTTTCATGATTTGATCGCACAAGCAAGTGCGTATGATATTTTAGACTTGCGTACATGATTGGCTTGGAGCCCCGAGGGCTCAGGTGAGCTTTGGGTTGGCTACGGGATGTTTTACACTTAAGAAATTATGTTGTCATCATTGTCTCTGGTGCGCAGGTAAAGTGTCGCATTCGCGTTGCTTCACTCGCGAACGCGTAGAGGAAATTGCACTGGGGCCATTTTTGTTATACGCGAACGCGGAGCTCAGGACGCGAATGCGGAGCACTGGTGTGCTAAAGCTTCGCGAACGCGTCCAAGCCACGTGATCGCACTATGTAAACGGGACTTGGGGAAGGGTAGTTGCATTTCTCTATGCGAACGCGGCCATTTGGTCGCGAACGCGAAGGCCATTGGGCATTACCCATCGCGGATGCGGCAGGCCCATCGCAAACGCGATGAAGGCCTGCCTAGTCATATAAAAACAGTTTTAAAACTCGGGCAGAACTTATTTTTCACCTATTTTTGAACTACAAAGACCTAGAGGCGATTTTCTTCACACAAATTCATCCCCAAGGTGTTGGTAAACAATCCTAAACTCTTATCTTTTAATTACCCAATGTTTTTCATCACTTTTCAATCCAAAATCAAGAATTTTCATGATAAAAATTGAGGGTTTGGGTAGAATTAAGGAATTTTGTAAAAATAGAATTTTGACCTCGAATTGGGGTCGGATTTCGAAACTAATTGCATATTCGGGCTCGGGGTGAATGTGTAAACAAAATTTGGTCTGAATCCCGAGTTTTGGACCAAGCGGGCCCGGGGTCGAATTTTAACTTTTTTTGAGAACGTAGGAAAACAATGATTTTTCAGTAAAGTTAGTTCCTTTAGAATAAATTAATGATATTAAATGAATTATGATTAGATTCGAGCGGGTTAGAGGCAAATTCGAAAAGAAAAGCGGTAATTGAGCAGTGAGTGGCCTGCGAATTTGAGGTAAGTGCTTGGTTTAACCTTGGCTTAAGGGAATAGGAATCCCCAACTTAATTTCTATGTGAAATTACATGTGTGTGGTGTATAGGTGAGGTGACGAGTATCTATGCACCCCCAAACTATCTACTTAACATGATCCCTTTCCTTGTTTCCAATTATTTGCTTTCGGGCTTAATTGTTTCATGATCATTGATGTTTATATGTCGGTTTGGATTCGTTAACTTATCGTTAAGTATTGTTTCAAGTGTTTGGAAGTGTTGGTTGTTCTCTTGATTTTGTTATGTTACATAAGGATTGAGATGGATATCAGTGTTACGATATGTATAAAATTTTCGGTTAGTTTTGTTGTGAAATAATAATTGATGTAAAGACCCGTAAAATTTCTATGTATAAAATAATGCCCGATAGGTCCCTGTGCTTTTATAAGTGTAGAAATTCTAAAAACGGTCCTTTTTTGAGTAAAAAGTATCCCAGAACTTGAAAGATTAAATTTTCCAGAAATTTCGCGTTATGCGACGCACTATGCGATCGCATAACACGTATGCGGACCGCATAGTGGTTGCTTACCAGGACAGTTTCCTGTCCATTTTGAGGACAGCTATGCATGCTAGAATGCGATTACATTTCACGAATGCGGGCCGCATAGTTGTCGCATTATTGTCCCATTGGTTTTGCGAGGGAGGTTATGCGACGCACTATGTGATCGCATAACAGGTATGCGGACCACATAGTGGTCGAATACCTGGGCAGTGTGGTTCCCATTTTGGCCCATTTGAAGGACAACTATGCGACAGGAATGCGGACCGTATAGTAGGAATGCGATCGCATTCCTGACTGCATCTCTGTGTCGGGGCTCCTATTTTCTAAATTTAAAACGCGACCCCCTGTTTTATAAAACACCCTTCCCCTTCATTTTTAAGAATTTTCTAAACAAAAACAGAGACAGAAAAAGAGAGTTCCTGGGAGAGAAGGTTTCAACATCATCCAATTTGATTTTCCAAGATCACTCAATCCCGGAAATTATCGAGTATTGTCATCTTCTTCACTCAAAGAGGTAAGTCTTCACCCTATTTCCCCAATTTCTCAGGTTTTGGGTAAGAATAAAACACACATAGGTTGGTTCTTGAAACTAAAAAGTTGAAATCTTGCATGCATGTGAGTTAAACCCCGTAATCTAGTAAAGGGAAAAACAAGTTTGGGTAATTATTCTCAAAAGGGGGTTAGTAGTCTAAGGGGTCACATAATGTTTCATAAAATGCTCAATTGAGTACAAGATTCCTAATTCTAAGTGAAATATGTCACATTGTGGAATAGATTGACAGTGGTAGACGGTCCGGTGAATTGTGATAGAAATTAAAAAAGGGACGACTCAAGGTATGTATGGCTCACTTAATCTTCGTAGAATCACCTTGTTGGTGTCCGAACATTCGGTATGAGTTTCTTGCTGAGTATATGTGAATTGATTGTCCGGTTGTGTTGAGGTGTGAGATTTCATTCTCTGACTTTTCTTAGTCGACTATCGTGATAATTGAAATTGTGAAAGGTGACTTCCATGTGATTACTCTATCATGTGCAAGGTTCGTTAAATGCATGAGTATGTTGGTATGAAAGAATGGTAACAAACTCAAATGTGTAAATATATCTAAGTGATAAGGGTTGTGTAACAAGTTATGAAAGGGAGTTGTGAATTGATCTAATTGAACTAAATGACCATGGAAATATCGTATATCACTCATTGTTGGAAAGGTTTATTGTGGCTTAACTTCATATGGATTGTTGGTTGTAATGAATTCATATTCTTGTTCATGAGCACCTTTGTGGTTGAATTAATGGATGATAAAGAATATTGGGACAACATGATTGTTTGGATGTTATGAAATTGTACTCTTGATGATATGAAGCCCTGTGATTGAATTGTGGGCTGTTATTGTTTGCTATGAAATGTGATGGTCCGGTGGGATCGGGTTGCACGCTGCAACACAAGTAATAAGGGTGGAGTGTAAAGTGTACGGTGGGACTGGGTTGCACGCTGCAACACGAAATAATAAGGGTGGAGAGGTAACAAGGGTGAAGTATAAATTGTACGGTGGGATCGGGCTGCACGCTGCAACACGAAGTAATAAGGGTGGAGAGGTAACAAGGGTGGAATGTAAACTGTAAGCTGAAATGTGATTGTGTTGAAATAAGAATCTGTGAGGCTCTCAATTGTATTTTTTTCTGTATCACTGTGCACTATGTGTTGGTTCCTTTAACTGCTTTTTATCTGTGCATCTCTTGATTTTACTTTGAGTAAAGTTTGGTCATACATACTAGTACTATTCCACAGTACTAACGTCCCTTTTGCCGGGGCTCTACATCTATTTTATGGATGTAGGTGGGTCCATAGCAGGTAGCTCAGCTCGCCGTTAGTGGTGCCTTCTCCTCATCTTTCAGCAATACTGGTGAGCCCCATTTCCTTCCGGGGTCGTGTCTAATTCATGCCATCTCTTTTGAGTTTGTTATGTATTGTAAGGTATAGTCGTGGTCTTGTTGCCGGAAAGTATTGTATAAACTCCTAGTATTCGTAGAGGCTCCGTAGACATGATGTAGGTGTATATATGTATTTTGGGTAGTAACTTTACGTATTCGGAATCGTGGTCCGTATTGGAAAGTTAGGTATGTATTGTGTATGTTTTGGGGAATCAGTTGTTGAAATGCTAAAAGAGAAATGAACTTAAGTTTGTAAATCCACGCTTAAATCCTAAGTTGTTATTTCATATGGAATATGGTGCATTGTGTATAGGGGGGAAACACGTTGGGTAGGAAAGGCAATCCAGGTCCGCTTGACCGGGTTCACCCGGTTAGGTGCCGATCTCGTCCCTCGATTTTGGGGCGTGACAAACTTGGTATCAGAGACTAAGGTTTTAAAAGTGTCCTAGGATGTCTCGGAGCTGTGTCTAGTAGAGCCCTTCTTATCGGTGTGTTGTCGACCACATCTACAATTAGGGGGCTACATGGACATTTAGGAAAGTACCCTTTTATTGCTATTATATATCGTGCGATGTGGTGGAAGGTGAGGTTGTCTATCTCTAACTCGTGCATTGTTCCAATTTTCAGTAAATAACACCGAAGAAGAGAGCTCGACTCGGCCTAGAGGCCAATGCCACTCAAGGAGTGGCCGTGAATTCTTTATCTGATGGTTCGGGTGAGAATGATTCCCCGACCCTGAATCTGCTTGACTCTTCCATCCCAGGCCAGGATATTCCTACTCCTGCTCCAGCGGACGTTGCTACAGTCCCTCCCAGTGATGTTCCTGATCCTTCTTCAGTCCCAGCTTCCGGTCCCGGTATTTCTGATGGGGACCTCAGGGGAGCTATTCAGATGTTAACCCAATTAGTGGCCTCCCAGGCCCAAAGATCACATGCTGCCCTTGCATCCTCTAGCGAGCAATGGGATTCTTCGGGTTCCAGAGTCAACCAGTTTCTGCGGTTATCCCCTCCAGAGTTCACAGGCACCGACCCAGAGGCCGAACCTCACGAGTTTATTGATGAGATGTACAAGACCCTCCGAGTTATGAGGGCTACTGATACAGAGGGGGTTAAGTTGGCTTCCTATCGTCTGAAGGGAGAGGCATATTCGTGGTTTGAAATGTGGGAGAGTTCCCGTGGAGAGGGGAGCCCTCCGGCGAGGTGGGAGGAGTTTGTAGATGCCTTTATGGATCATTTCTTGCCTTCCGAGATTATGGAAGCCTGTGCTACACATTTGAGGCCCTCAAGCAGGGCAACATGAGTGTGTGGGAGTATCATATGGAGTTTGTGTGCTTGTCCAAATATGTTGTTCACACGGTGTCTACTATGGAGGCTAGAGTTCGTCGGTTTGTTCAGGGCCTTGGTCCCTTGGTTATTAATGAAGCTGCTACAACTGCCTTGCATTCGGATATGAATTATGGGAAAATAGTGGGATTCGCCCAGGCTACAGAGGCTCGGAAATTGAAGATAATGATGGAGAGAGAGAGCAGTAGTAGGTCCCGGTCAGCGAGAAACCATGGGAGCTCAGTTGGAGGTGTGAGATCAGCCCTTGGGAGAGGATCATCAGGGCCATCTCAGTCATATGCTCAGTCCTCAGCCAGTGCGCCACCATCAGGTCACAGTTATCAGTAGGGAGGTCGTTTTGGACCCGGTTCAGATAGTAGGAGGTTTCATCAGTCGGGTCATTCAAGTGCGAGGGTCCAGTAGCAGTGGAGGGTCCCATGCCCTAAGTGTCGGACATTTCATACTAAGCCTTGTTACTTGGATATTCCGGTATGCTATAGATGCGGAGTGAGGGTCCATGTTCAGCGAGATTTTTGTGTGCCCAGTCAGAGCACAGGTAGGGTGCTACTCAGCCCTCCAGTTCATCAGCCACTACATCCTCAGCACGCCCTCCAGCACCCGTAGCACGCGGAGCAGCTAGGGGCAGAGCGCGGGGTCAAAAGGGACCCAGCCGATTTTATGCTTTGAGTGGTCGCTAGAGCGCCGAGGCTTCTCCAGATGTTGTCACAGGTATTTTGATTGTTCAGTCACATGATGTTTATGCTCTTATTGATCCCGGGTCTTCATTGACATATGTTACTCCATTTATTGCTTCAAGTTTTGGGATAGAACCTGAACAACTTCATGAGTCGTTCTCTGTGTCGACTCCGATTGGTGATTCCATTACGGCTGTGCGAGTCTATAGAAATTATGCTATCACGGTGCATGGTCGAGATATCACGGACGATCTTATTGAGTTAGAAATGGTAGATTTTGATGTAATAATGGGAATGGATTGGCTTTACCCGTGCTATGCTAAACTCGACTGCCGAACCAGAATTATGAGGCTCGAGTTTCCTAATGAGCCAGTTATCGAATGGAAAGGGAATGAGGGGTAGGTATATTTCCTACCTTAAGGCCTCAAAGATGATCAGGAAATGGTGCATCTATCATTTGGTTCAGGTTGCGGACACCACCTTAGAGGTGCCTTCCCTCGAGTCCGTGCCGGTTGTGAACAAGTTTCTTGAAGTGTTTTCGGACGAGCTTCCTGGAATTCCCGCCAGAAAGAGAGGTTGATTTCGGGATTGATGTATTTCCAGATACGCATCCAATATCTCTTCCACCTTACCGAATTGTTCCAGAAGAATTGAGAGAGTTAGAATAACAATTGAAAGATCTACTAGAAAAAGGTTTCATTCGGCCAAGTGTGTCGCCTTGGGGCGCACCGGTTCTTTTTGTCAGAAAGAAAGATGGATTGCTTCGAATGGGTATTGATTATCGGCAGCTCAACAAGGTCACCATCAAGAATAAATACCCATTGCCTCGGATAGATGATTTGTTCGACCAGTTGCAAGGTGCTAAGTTCTTCTCAAAGATTGATTTGCGGTCCGGGTATTACCAGTTAAAGATCAGGGAGCAGGATATTCCTAAGACTGCCTTCAGGACTCGATATGGGCACTTTGAATTTCTGGTAATGTCTTTTGGGATAATCAACGCCCCAACAACTTTTATGGATCTTATGAATCAGGTTTTCAAACTGTTTCTCGACTCATTTGTGATTGTCTTCATTGACGATATTCTTATTTATTCGCGAAGTCAGGAGGATCATGCTAATCACCTCAGGGCAGTTCTGCAGACTCTTCATCAGCACCAATTGTATGCAGAGTTTTCAAAATGAGTTTTGGCTAGAATCAGTCACCTTTTTGGGCCATGTTGTTTCCAGGGAAGGGATTCGGGTTGATCCTCAAAAGATTACAACGGTAAAGGATTGGCCTAGGCCAACGACCCCGATAGAGATTCGCAGTTTCTTGGGTCTAGTTAGGTATTATTGGAGGTTCGTGGAGGGATTCTCTACTCTCGCCTCCCCATTGACTAAGCTGATGTAGAAAGTAGTTAAGTTTCAGTGATCCGATGCATGTGAAAAGTTTTTTCAGGAATTAAAGTCGAGATTGACTTCGACACCAGTGTTGACCTTACCAGAAGGTGCAGAGGGATTTGTGGTTTATTGTGATGCTTTGAGGGTTGGTTTGGGGTGTGTGTTGATGCAATGTGGTAAAGTTATAGCGTATTCTTCAAGGCAGCTCAAGAACCACGAGAAAAATTAGCTGACGCATGATTTAGAGCTCGCAGCGGTTGTGTTTGCATTGAAAATCTGGCGGCATTATCTTTATGGGGTCTATGTGGACATGTTCACAGACCATAAGAGTCTTCAGTATTTATTCAAGCAAAAAGAGTTGAACTTAAGGCAACGGAGGTAGTTTGAACTGCTCAAAGAATATGATAAGAATATTTTGTACCATCCAGGGAAGGCGAATGTGGTAGCTGACGCTCTTAGTCGGAAATCAATGGGTAGCTTGGCACATTTGGAAGTCGGTCAGAGGCTTTTGGCTCGGGGAGTTTATCAGTTGGCCAGTCTGGGGGTCTATCTTTCAGCCTCAGATGAGGGGAATGTCGTGGTGCGTAATGGAGCAGAGTCTTCGCTTGTAGAAGAAGTTAAGGAAAAGAAATTTAGAGATCCAGCATTTTCACTCGGCAGCGATGACGGTATTTTGTGGTGCCAAGGGAGAGTATGTGTTCCGGACGTGGATGATCTTCGGGAAAGAGAAATGGCAGAGACTCACAATTCCAAGTATTCAGTGCACCCAGGTTCTACGAAGATGTATCATGATCTCAAAGAGAATTATTGGTGGAATGGTATGAAGAGGGGTGTGGCGGACTTTGTGGCTAGGTGTCAGACTTGTCAGCAAGTGAAGGCCGAGCATCAGAGGCCCTGTGGATTGACACAGCTTATGGAAATACCGATATGGAAATGGGAGATGATCAATATAGACTTTGTGGTGGGGTTACCTTGCACTCCACGTAGGTTCGACTCAATTTGGGTGATAGTGGATCGACTTACGAAATCAGCTCACTTCTTGCCAGTCAAGTCCACCTATGCTGCAGAACAGTACGCTCAGTTGTATATCAAAGAAATTGTCAGACTCATGGCACTCAAGTTTCTATTGTCTCGGATCGAGGGGCCCAGTTCACAGCTAACTTTTGGAAAAACTTTCAGCAAGTTTTGGGTACTCAGGTAAATATCAAGACAGCATTCCATCCACAAACTGATGGGCAGGCAGCGTGGACTATTCAGACGCTTGAAGATATGTTGCGGGCTTGTGTATTAGATTTCAAGGGTAGCCGGGATAAACACTTGCCGCTTATAGAATTTGCTTATAATAACAGTTTTCATGCTAGTATTCAGATGGCCCCATTTGAGGCATTATACGGAATGAGGTGTAGGTCTCTGATTGGATGGTTCGAGGTTGGTGAGGCGGAACTTCTAGGACCGTATCTTGTGCACCAAGCTATGGAAAAAGTTAGAGTCATTCAGGAGTGGATGAAAACTGCTCAGAGTTGTCAGAATTCCTATGCGGACGTTCGTCGAAGAGATTTGGAGTTTTAAGTAGATGATTGGGTATTCTTGAAGGTGTCTCCCATGAAGGGAGTAATGCGGTTTGGTAAGAAAGGGAAATAGAGCCCAAGGTATGTCGGGCCATATAGGATTGCTCAAAAGGCAGGACAAGTGGCTTATAGGCTGGAATTACCCCCTGAAATGTCATTAGTGCACCTGGTGTTCCATGTGTCTATGTTGAAGAAAGTGGTTGGAGATCCATCAGCCATCGTGACAATTGAGACTATTGAGGTTAATGAAGAATTATCGTATGAGGAGGCTCTGGTTTCTATTCTTGATAGTCAAGTCTGTAGATTGAGGAACAAAGAAATTGCTTCAGTTAAAGTGTTTTGACAAAGTCAGCAAGTTGAGGAAGCCACGTGGGAAGCGGAAAATGAAATGAAAGAAAAATATCCCCATTTGTTTGAATAAGTCTAGTAGTGATCGTGCGAACTGTCATCTCTAAGCAATTATATGTTATGTTTAGTTTTGTGTAAAAGCACCCCATTTTTCCCTAATTACTCTACTATTGTAACTTCTCAAGTTGTGCCATAATTGTGTATGATGGTTAAATGATTAATTGAAGTGTAGGTTGGTAAGGATTAATTGAAGTGTATATGATATGTTGAAGTAATTGAATTATATGGGACTTGTCGAGGTGACCAAATTATGTGCAAGGCCATGAAATAGCTAGTTATGTGTGGAATTGGTTAAAAACATGAGTTTCGGGGGCTCTCTGATAGGTAGATAGGCCTAAATACATAGGAAACTCTAGCGAAATTTTCAGAAAATTATGGACTTATTAAAAATTAGGGGTTGGTATATTGTGTTTTCAAAACCAAATGATTTCCCGATCCTCATTCGAGGACGAATGATTTTAAGTGGGGGAGAATGTAAAGACCCATAAAATATCTATGTCTAAAATAATGCCCGAATAGGTCCCTGTAATGTTATAAGTGTAGAAATTCTAAAAATAGTCCTATTTGAGTAAAAAGTATCCCAGAACTTGAAAGATCAAATTTTCCATAAATTTCGCGTTATGCGACACACTATGCGATCGCATAACAGGTATGCGGACCGCATAGTGGTCGCATACCTGGACAGCTTCCTGTCCATTTTGAGGACAACTATGCGGCCTAGAATGCAATTGCATTTCACGAATGCGGGCCGTATAGTTGTCGCATTCTTGCCCCATGGTTTTTGCGAGGGAGGTTATGTGAACTATGCGATCACATAACAGGTATGGGGACCACATAGTGGTCACATACCTGGGCAGTGTGGTTCCCATTTTTGCCCATTTGAAGGACAACTATGAGACAAGAACCCGGACCGCGTAGCAGAAATGCGATCGCATTCCTGACCGCATCTCTGTGTTAGGGCTCCTACTTTCTAAATATAAAACCCGACCCCCTGTTTTATAAAACACCCCCTCCCTTCATTTTTAAGGATTTTTTGACAAAAAATAAAGAGAGAAAAAGAGAGTTCTTGAGAGAGAAGGTTTCAACATCATCCAATTTGATTTTCCAAGATCACTCAAGTCCGGAAATTATCAAGTATTGTCATCTTCTTCACTCAAAGAGGTAAGTCTACACCCTATTTCCCCAATTTCTCGGGTTTTGGGTAAGAATAAAACACACATAGGTTGGTTCTTGAAAATAAAGTTTGAAATCTTGCATGCATGTGAGTTAAACCCCGTAATCTAGTAAAGGGAAAAATAAGTTTGGGTAATTATTCTCAAAAGGGGGTTAGTAGTCTAAGGGGTCACATAGCGTTTGATAAAATGCTCAATTGATTACAAGATTCCTAATTCTAAGTGAAATGTCACATTTGGAACAGATTGATGGTGCTAGACGGTCCGGTGAATTGTGATAGAAATTAAAAAGGGTTCGACTCGAGGTATGTATGGCTAACTTTAATCTTCATAGAGTCACCTTGTTGGTGTCCGAACATTCGGTATGAGTTTCTTGCTGAGTATATGTGAATTGATTGTCCGGTTGTGTTAAGGTGTGAGATTTTATTCTCTGATTTTTCTTAGTCGACTATCGTGATAATTGAAATTGTGAAAGGTGACTTCCATGTGATTACTCTATCATGTGCAAGGTTCGTTAAATGCTTTGAGTATGTTGGTATGAAAGAATGGTAACGAACTCATATATGTAAATGTATCTAAGTGATAAGAGTTGTGTAGCAAGTGACGAAAGGGAGTTGTGAATTGATCTAATTAAACTAAATTACCATGGAAATATCGTATATGACTCATTAATGGCAAGGTTTACTGTGGCTTAACTTCATATGGATTGTTGGTTGTAATGAATTTATATTCTTGTTGATGAGCACCTTTGTGGTTGAATTAATGGATGATAAAGACTATTGTGAACTCATGATTGTGTGGGTGTTATGAAATTGTACTCTTGATGATATGAAGCCATGTGATTGAATTGTGGGCTGTTATTGTTTACAATGAAATGTGATGGTCCGGTGGGATCGGGTTACACACCGCAACACCAAGTAATAAGGGTGGAGTTTAAAGTGTACGGTGGGACTAGGTTGCACGCTGCAACACGAAGTAATAAGGGTGGAGAGGTAACAAGGGTGAAGTATAAATTGTATGGTGGGATCGGGTTGCACGCTGCAACACGAAGTAATAAGGGTGGAGAGGTAACAAGGGTGAAGTATAAATTGTATGGTGGGATCGGGTTGCACGCTGCAACACGAAGTAATAAGGGTGGAGAGGTAACAAGGGTGAAGTATAAATTGTATGGTGGGATCGGGTTGCACGCTGCAACACGAAGTAATAAGGGTGGAGAGGTAACAAGGGTGGAATGCGAACTGTAAGCTGAAATGTGATTGTGTTGAAATAAGAATTTGTGAGGCTCTCAATTGTATTTTTCTGTATCACTGTGCACTATGTGTTGGTTCCTTTAACTGTTTTTTATCTGTGCATCTCTTGATTTTACTTTGAGTAAAGTTTTCTCATACATACTAGTACTATTCCACAATACTAACGTCCTTTTTTCCGGGGGCGCTACATCTTTTATATGGATGTAGGTGGGTCCATAGCAGGTAGCTCAGCTCGCTGTTAGTGGTTCCTTCTCCTCATCTTTCAGCAGTACTGGTGAGCTCCATTTCCTTCCGGGGCTGTGTCTAATTCATGCCATCTCTTTTGAGTATATTATGTATTGTAAGGTATAGTAATGGCCTTGTTGCCGACAAGTATTGTATAAACTCCTAGTATTCGTAGAGGCTCTGTAGACATGATGTGGGTGTATATATGTATTTTGGGTAGTAACTGTACGTATTCGGAATCGTGGTCCGTATTGGAAAAAAGGTATGTATTGTGTATGTTTTTGGGAATCAATTTTTGAAATGCTAAAAGAGAAATGAACTTAAGTTTGTAAATCCACGCTTAAATCCTAAGTTGTTAATTCATATGGAATATGGTGCATTGTGTATATGGGGGAAACGCGTTGGGTAGGAAAGGAAATCCAGGTCCGCTTGACCAAGTTCACCTGGTTAGGTGCCGGTCTCGTCCTTCGATTTTGGGGCATGATAATTGATGAAGTTTATGAGTTTAACAGCTTTTGTTTACAATTGTTGATACAAAAATGTTGTGAAAGGCTTGGCCTGAATTGTGAAAGTTTTCGTAAATAAACTGATATGATATGTCTGGTGGGAGCGGGTTGCACACCGCAACAATGAGTGATAAGGGTGGACATGTGGGATCGGGTTGCACGCCACAACAGGAGAAATAAGGGTGATATATATATATAGGGAGGAGCAATAAGGGTGGACGGGTGGGAGCGGATTGCGCGGCGCAACAAGGAGCGATAAGGGAAAATAATTATGTTTTACTGATTTTCAAAAATAAGGATTTGGAAAACTCCGGTTTTATTAAAATGGTTTTCGTACTCTGATTTTTACTGTGATTTAAATCGAAACTTGTAAAATTTGAGGAGTTGATTATCGTTGATATCTGAAAAGAATTATTCGAGTTGTTTTTATATACTGTTGCAAGTTATTGGTTATTTAGTTTACTATTAATGTTCATTTCTTGCTTTATTATATATTATTCCCAGGTTATATTGTTAATGCCCCGCCGTAGCCTCGTCACTACTTCGTCGAGGTTAGGCTCGACACTTACTCAGTACCTAGGGTCGATTGTACTGATACTACACTCTGTACTTTTTTGTGCAGATCCAGGTATCAGCCAGAGTTAGGAGATTTTAGTAGCTGCGCATTTCCATTGGAGACAAGAGGTAGATCTGCTGGCATTCGCAGACTCCTGAAGTCTTCTCTACACTATTTAATTGTTGTTTTATTTCATTCGAAACAGATATATGTACTTCTTTCAACCCATTATTTGTAGTATTCTTAGTAGTTCGTGAATTGTGACACCAGACCCTGGGTAGGCTTATGGTTATATATATTTAGTTCGAGGTTCGGCTTATTTATTCGGTTTTTATTATTATTCATGGAGTTACTTATTGGGAAATATTGGATTCAGTTTATCTTTAAAATTGTTCTGTTATGTATAGGTAAGTTTTAAGAGAAAATGGTTAATTAAATTTCTAACATTGGCTTGCCTAGAAAGTATTGTGTTAGGCGCCATCATGATCCCGTGTGTTGGGAATTTGGGTCGTGACAAGTTGGTATCAGAGCACTAGGTTGGATAGGTCTCACAATTCACGAACAAGCTTGATAGAGTCTGAGGGATCTGTATAGATTTTGTACTTAAATCTCAGAGGCTATGAAGTTAGGAAGAAACTCAGTTTTTATTTCTAATCTGTCGTGCGATTCTTGGTATCTCAAATACTGATTGAATTCTTCTACTCTCTCGCAGATGGCGAGAACGCGTGTTTCTTCTTCCGCTGACCAACAATCTGTTCTTCCAGCAGCAGCATCTCCAATTAGGGGCAGAGGCCGAGTCCATGTTAGAGGCCGAGGCAGGGGCAAGACTCAACCTATTGCTCATACTGCAGCCCCAGCTGAGGAGCCCTAGATTGAGATTGATGGGGGGTCTCCAGCTCAGACCGTTCCAGCTGGACCATCTCAAGTCCCAGAGAGGTTTATTGAGGGCCTTGCCCAGCCTATTAGGTTGCAGATTGATAAGGAGACAGGGACTGAGATTTCATTTTAGGATACGTCCAATGTGGCCAGGAGAGTTGAGATGGTTCTCGGGATGGGAGGTCAGGGGTCGGATAAGAGACCTCGCCATTTCGGTAGATTCAGCGGTGCCTCGTATGGAAGCGGAGATACTCAGGGTAGAGCCCATTCTTCCAGGCCATTAAATTCAGCACATCAGACATCCCATGGTGCCTCAGGTGGTTGTGGCTCTTACTTACCTTATTCTGATCAGTCAGCCCCTATTAGAGCATCTCCTCTTCAGAGTTATTATTGTGGTCGGTCGGTTCATCAGGGTCAGCCTCAGTATCAGGATGGGTGTTATGAGTGTGGTGAGTATTGGCACATTCGGAGATTTTATCCGAAATTTTTGGGTAATCAGCCTTAGTACCAGAATTCTCGTGCTATAGTTCCGACACCAGCTGTAGCACCACCTGCCCGGCCAGCCAGGGGTAGGGGTCAGGTAGTCAGAGGTAGAGGTCAGAATATTAGAGGTGAAGATCAGCATGCTAGAGGTGGAGGCCAGCCCGCTAGAGGTGGCGGCCAGCCCACTAGAGGTGGAGGACCACCTGTTAGGGTCCTCCCGGTGATGTAGTTCAGGGTGGTGGATCCCAGCCCCGATTATATGCATTTCTAGCCAGACCTAAGGCGGAGTCCTCCGATGTAGTTATCACATGTACCATTTCAGTTTGTAATAAATATGCTTCAGTTTTGTTTGATCCGGGGTCTAATTATTCTTATGTGTCATCCTAATTTGCCTCATTTTTGGTTGTGCCCCGTGATTCTTTGTATGTCCCTGTTTATGTGTCTACACAGGTGGGGAATGCTATTGTTGTAGATCGTGTATATCGTTCGTTCGTAGTCATTATTGAGGGTCTTAAAACTAGTGTAGACCTTTTGCTTCTTGACATGGTCGATTTGGACGTAATATTGGCCATGGATTGGTTGTCACCTTATTATGCCATCTTGGACTATCACGCCAAGACAATTACTTTAGCTTTGACGGGATTGCCTCGATTAGAATAGAAAAGGACTCCTGGTCATTCTCCCAGCAGAGTGATTTCTTATGCCAAGGCTCGTCACATGGTTGAGAAAGGATGTTTGGCTTATTTGGCTAATATCCGTCATTCTGATGCCGAGGTTTCTTCAATAGAGTCAATGCCTATTGTTCGGGAGTTTCCCGAACTGTTTCTTGCAGACCTACCGGGGATGCCATCCGACCGGGATATCGATTTTTTTATTGATGTTGCTCCGGGCACTCAGCCCATTTCTATTCCTTCATACCAGATGGCCCCACCAGAATTGAAAGAACAGTTGCAAGACCTGCTTGATAAGGGTTTTTTCAGGCCTAGTGTCTCACCCTGGGGTGCACCGGTTTTGTTCGTAAAGAAGAAGGATGGATCGATAAGAATGTGTATAGATTACCGACAGTTGAATAAAGTTATTATAAAAAATAAGTATCCATTTATGAGAATTGATGATTTATTTGATCAGCTTCAGGGTGCCAGTGTGTTTCGAAAATTGTTCTGAGATCGGGCTACAATAGGGCGTCCGATGTTCCTAAAACAACCTTTCGGATAAGGTATGGGCACTATGAATTCTTGGTGATGTCTTTTGGCTTGACTAATGCCCCAGATACCTTTATGGATATGATGAATCGAGTTTTCAAGCCTTATCTAGATTCCTTCATAATTGTGTTCATTGATGATATTCTTATATACTTCCGTAGTCGGGAGGAACATGAGAAGCACCTCCCTATAACACTCCATACTTTGAGGGATATCAGTTGTATGCAAAATTTTCAAAGTGTGAATTCTGGTTAGATTCAGTAGAATTCTTGGGTCACATCGTATCAGCAGAGGGTATTCAGGTAGATTCTAAAAAGATAGAGGTAGTCAAGAACTAACCTAGACCCACTTCAGCCACGGAAAGCAGGAGCATCTTGGGTTTGGTGGGATACTACCATCGTTTTGTGGATGGGTTCTCATCTATAGCAGCCCCGATGACGAGATTTACTCAGAAGGGTGCCTTATTCAAATGGTCGAACGAGTGTGAGGCGAGCTTTCAAAGGGTCAAGACAGATTTGACTTCAGCGACGGTATTGGTGTTACCATCAGGTTCAGGGTCCTTTGCGGTATATTGTGATGCTTCCCGTGTTGGATTGGGAGCGGTATTTATGCAAGAGGGGGGGTGATAGCATATGCGTCTCGGCAGTTAAAGATTCATGAGAAGAATTATCATGTCCATGACTTAGAGTTGGAAGCCATTGTTCATGCATTGAAAATATGGAGGCACTATCTTTATGGCGTGCCATGTGAGGTTTACATGGATCATCGTAGCCTCCAGTACTTGTTCAAGAAAAAGGATCTTAATTTGAGACAGAGGAGATGGTTAGAGTTATTAAAAGATTATGATGTCACTATATTGTATCATCCGGGGAACTGTAATGTGGTGGTCGATGCATTGAGTAGGAAAGCAGTAAGTGTGGGTAGCCTTGCATCTATTCCAGTCGGTGAGAGACCGTTAGCTTCCGACATTCAGACTTTGGCTAATCAGTTCATGAGGTTGGATATTTTGCCCAGCCATATTGTAGCTTGTACAGTCGCTCGGTCTTTTTTATTTGAGCATATCAGAGATCGGCAGGATGATGAACCACATATGATGGTCCTTAGGGACACCGTTCGGCATGGTGGTGCCAAGAAGGTTAAACTTGGTGATGATGGTGTTTTGAGGATGCAGGTTCGCATATGTGTTCCTAATGTTGATGGCCTTCGTGAGTTGATTCTTGAAGAAGCTCACAGTTCTAAGTATTCTATTCACCCGGGTGCTGCCAAGATGTACCGGGACCTGCAGTAGCACTACTGGTGGTGAAGGATGAAAAATAATATTATTGCTTATGTGGATCGTTGTTTGAATTGACAACATGTGAAATTAAATCATCAAAGACCCGGTGGTTAACTTCAGAAGATAGAGATTCCTGAGTGGAAGTGGGAGCGTATCACTATGGACTTCATTGTTGGACTCCCACGGAGTCAGAGGAAGTTCGACGGCATTTGTGTTATTGTGGATAGGCTGACTAAATCAGCACATTTCATTCCAGTGGAAAGTAATTACACTTCCGAGTGGTTGGCAGAGATATATGTTCGAGATATTGTTCGCCTTCACGGTGTTCCCGTGTTTATCATTTCTGATCGAGGTACGCAGTTTACCTCGCACTTTTGGAGGGCAGTTCAGTGAGAGTTGGGTACCCGAGTTGAGTTGAGCACAATATTTCATCCTCAAATGGACGGGCAGTTCGAGCGTACTATTCAGATTCTAGAGGATATGCTTCGCGCTTGTGTTATTGACTTTGGAAGTTCTTGGGATCAATTCTTTCCGTTAGCGGAGTTTGCCTACAATAATAGTTATCAGTCGAGCATTCAGATGGCTCCCTATGAGGCGTTATATGGTAGAGGGTGTAGATCACCAGTTGGGTTGTTTGAGTCGAGAGAGGCTCGGTTATTGGGTACAGACTTAGTTCAAGAGGCCTTAGATATGGTCAAGATTATACAGGATCAACTTCGTGCAACTCAGTCCAGGCAAAGTAGTTACGCCAATCGTAAGGTTCGAGATATGGCATTCATGGTTGGAGAGAGAGTATTACTTCGGTATCACCCATGAAAGGTGTTATGAGATTTGGAAAGAAGGGTAAGTTGAGCCCTAGGTATATCGGGCGGTTTGAGATTCTTGATAGAGTGTGGGAGGTAGCTTATAGACTTGCGTTGCCTCCAGGGTTATCCTCCGTTCATCCGGTATTTCATGTATCTATGCTCCAGAAATATCATGCTGACCCGTCCCACGTGTTAGATTTCAGCTTTGTCCAATAGGACAAAGATTTGACTTATGAAGAAGAGCCGGTAGCCATTCTAGACCGGCAGGTTCGTCAGTTGAGATCAAAGAGTTACCCTTCAGTTCGAGTGTAGTTGAGGGGTCGGCCTGTTGAGGCAGCTACGTGGGAGTCCGAGTCGTACATGCAGAGTAGATATCCCCACTTGTTTGCCAACTCAAGTAATTTTCTATGTCCGTTCGAGGACGAATGTTTGTTTTAGAGGTGGAGATTGTGATGACCCAAAGGGTCATCTTATAAATTAAGAAACTATTCCAGGCTCATTAGCCTTAAAAATATTAAGTTTATTTACCCCGATTTTCGTACGGAGTCTGGGCGTGAAACCGAAAAGCTTTTATGAGAAAATATGAAAAACAATAATTTTTGGAATTTAAAATTTGCTTTTAGTTGACTTGGTTCAACTTTTTGATTGAACGGACTCGGATCCGTGCTCCGACTATCCCAGGAGCTCCACAGTAAAATATGGGACTTGGGCGTATGCCCGGAATTGGATTTCGACGTCCCAAGCCTTAGAAATCAATTTTTGAAAGAAATTTTTTTGTAGGATTTTAAAGGAAATAAAGAAATGAATTAATGTTTGAACTCATTGGTATCGGGCCCGTAATTTGGTTTCGGAGCCCGGTACAGGTTTGTTATGATATTTAAGTCCTATCTGTGAAATTTGGTGAGAATCGGAGTTGAGTTGACGTGATTCAGACGTCCGGTTGAGAAATAGCGAAATTGAAGTGTTCTTGAGAAAAATCATGTGTTTTGAGGTTAAATCCATAGTTTTAGTGTTACTTTCATGATTTGATCGTACGAGAAAGTCCGTATGATATTTTTAGACTTGCGTGCATAAACATTTGGAGCCCCGAGGGCTCAGGTGAGTTCTGAGTAGGCTAAAGGATGTTTTACACTTAAGAAATTATGTTGTCATGATTGTTTCTGGTGCGCAGGTAAATTGTTCTTCGCGTTCGAGTTGCTTCACTCGCGATCGCGTAGAGTAAAGTGCACTGGGACCATTTTTGTTCTAAGCGAACGCGGAGCTCGGGACGCGAACACGGAGCACTGGTGGGCTAAAGCTTCGTATACGCGTCCAGGCTACGCGAACGCACTGTGTAAACGGGACTTGGGGGAGGGTAGTTGCATTTCTCTATGTGAACGCGGCCACTTGGTCGCGAACGCGAAGGCCATTGGACCTGACCCATCGCGAACGCGGCAGGCCCATCCCGAACACGATGAAGGCCTGCCAAGTCATATAAAAACAGTTTTAAAACTCGGGCATAACCTGTTTTTCACCTATTTTCGAACTACAGAGACCTAGAGGTGATTTTCTTCACACAAGTTCATCCCCAAGGTGTTGGTAAACAATCCTAAACTCTTCTTTTTCAATTATCCACTGTTTTTCATCACTTTTAAATCCAAAATCAAGAATTTTCATGGTAAAAATTGAGGGTTTGGATAGAATTAGGAAATTTTGTAAACAAGTGGAATTTCGACCTCGAATTGGGGTCGGATTACGAAACTAATTGCATATTCGGGCTCGGGGGTGAATGTGTAAACGGATTTTGGTCTGAACCCCGAGTATCGACCAAGTGGGCTCGGGGTCCCTTGGGAAAACTTAGGAAAATAATAATTTTCAGTAAAGTTAGTCCATTTGGCATAAATTAATGATATTAAATTAATTATGATTAGATTCGAGCGGGTTAGAGGCAAATTCGAAAAGAAAAGCGGTAATTGAACAATGAGTGGCCTGCGAATTTGAGGTAAGTGCTTGGTTTAACATTAACTTGAGGGAATAGGAATCCCAAACTTAATTGCTATGTGAAATTACATGTGTGTGGTGTATAGGTGAGGTGACGAGCATCTATGCACCCCCAAATTATCTCATTAACATGATCCCTTTCCCCGTTTCCAATTTTTTGCTTCCATGCTTAATTGTTTCATGATCATTGATGTTTATATGTCGGTTTGGATTCGTTAACTTATCGTTAAGTATTGATTCAAGTGTTTTGGAAGTGTTGGATGTTCTCTTGATTTTGTTATGTTACATAAGGATTGAGCTGGATGTCATTGTTACGATATGTATAAAATTTTCGGTTGGTTTCGTTGTGAAATGATAATTGATGAAGTTTATGAGCTTTACAGCTTCTGTTTACAATTGTTGATACAAAAATATTGTGAAAGGCTTAGCCTGAATTGTGAAAGTTTTCGTACATAAACTGATATGATATCTCTGGTAGGAGGGGGTTGCACGCCGCAACAAGGAGTGATAAGGGTGGACAGGTGGGATCGGGTTGCACGCCGCAACAGGAGAAATAAGGGTGATATATATATATTGGAGGAGCAATAAGGGTGGACATGTGGGAGCGGGTTGCGCGCCGCAACAAGGAGCGATAAGGGAGAATAATTATGTTTTACTGATTTTCAAAAATAAGCATTTGGAAAACTCCGATTTTATTAAAAAGGTTTTTGTACTCTGATTTTTACTGTGATTTAAATCGAAACTTGCAAAATTTTAGGAGTTGGTTACATTTTATTTTCTTAAAAGAATTATCCGAGTTATTTTTATTTAATATTGCAAGTTACTGGTTATTTAGTTTATTATTATTATTATTTCTTTCTTGCTTTATTATATATTGTTCACAGGTTATATTGTTTATGCCCTGCCGCAACCTCGTCACTACTTCGTCGATGTTAGGCTCGGCACTTACTCAGTACCTGGGCTCGGTTGTACTGATACTACACTCTGCACTCTTTTGTGCAGATCTAGGTGCCGGCCAGAGTTAGGAGATTTTAGTAGCTGCGCATTTTCATTGGAGACAAGAGGTAGATCTGTTGGCGTTCGCAGACTCCTGGAGTCTTCTCTACTCTATTTAGTTGTTGTTTTATTTCATTCGAAACAGACATATATACTTCTTTCAACCCATTATTTGTAGTATTCTTAGTAGTTCGTGAATTGTGACACCAGACCCTGGGTAGGCTTATGGTTATATATATTTAGTTCGAGATTCGGCTTATTTATTCGGTTTTTATTATTATTCATGGAGTTACTTATTGGGAAATATTGGATTCAGTTTATCTTTAAAATTGTTCTGTTATATATAGGTAAATTTTAAGAGAAAATGGTTAATTAAATTTCTAACATTGGCTTGCCTAGCAAGTATTGTGTTAGGCGCCATCACGATACCGTGGGTTGGAAATTAGTTATTAGTATTACTACTTTCGAATATGCTTTAAATTTTGCACATCATATGAGAAAGTTTATGAGATTTTATTTATTGTAAATATAAAAATTATTTAAAAAGAAGATTATCTTTTTACCATTTTAAGAATTAAGCGTACAAACATTTTGTACTATTTATATGAGATTAGGAAAATTAGAAGTTGAGAAAATATATGCATTTTTACAAGGATGTTTTAATAAAATAATAATGTATGTATTGATTTTATATGGCACCATGCTTTATTAATATTTTAATACTTTAATAGTAATACTTTAGGATGAGGACAAGACTATTTTCGAAGTTATAAGTATGTATGATATTTATAACAAGTGATAAGTAAAATCGTGAAGGTGAGGGGGTAAAGGAGTTGAAGAAAATGAGGTTGGTCGAAGTTCGACATATGGAGATAAAATACAGTCCGAGCTATAATGTTCGGTATATATGGACTAGTAATATACCACATGACCATGATAATAAGGTGTATAAACTGTGTTAAAAGTAGGTAGTATTTTAAGTAATTTGAGATAATTCTTAATTATGCGGATAATTAGATAATTATTGATTTTTAGTGAGAGATTAACTAATTAATTAGTATATTTTAGATAAGTCTAATCCCCCCACGTGACAGCACCAACATTTCAATTTAGTGACTCTTAAAAGTCTTACATGGGGATTAGTCATCTAATAAATGAGTCACACCTACTAAAAGCATTCCTACACTAGTAAGGTATTTTATTTCTTAATAACTAAAGATCAAGAAAAAAAAAAGGATTCACTTGTGTAAAGGAGTGGGCTGATGGATTGACTCCTTCATAAAACAAATATTTCCATCCCAAACATGAATGATGCTGCTTGTTCATTCCGTGCCAATGGGATAAAGCGTGAATTACTAATTCTAAAAGAGCAAGGTAAAATCTTTGTCAAGAATATCATACGGATATTTCCCTATTTCGATCATTCGTTACGAGTTTTATCACAAAAGATGGGTGTTAGAGGAATTGTTAAGAGAATCGGCGCAGGTATGTTAAGGCTACTCCTTCTTTCTTTTGTCACGATCCAAGTAACGATATGTAAACGTAATGTTATTTCATAAGTATTTCTACTCTTAGCAGTTAAGGATGTCTATGTTATTCATTCCTGTAAAATGATATTCAAGCAT
>ML324487.1:0-24528 GCA_005239505.1 Nicotiana paniculata | reverse complement strand
GGCTGGCGTTTCAGCCCAAACGCCTGGCTAACGCCATGGTGGGGCTGGCGTTTCAGCCCAAACTAACGCCAGGTATGGTCAGGCTGTTTGGCTCTGTCGCCCGGCTATCGCCCGGGTGTCCCTTTCGCGTATTTTTCGACATATTTGCATCCTTTTAGCCCCGTTTCCATCTCCACTTCACCTACACATGAAATAAACTCCATTAAGCACATAACAAGTGTAATTTTATCATTAATGCACATAAAATGTAAGGTATATCACATGTTAAACTATGCAATTTAGTCTCGCATCAGCACCCACGCAAGAATCTCTCCAAAAATCTCCTTCTACCGAGCTCCCAATTAAATTTTGTGATATGAACTCAAAACCCTCATTTTTTTAATAATGATCCGTTAACCACCCGAAACTCACCCGGAACTCACCCGAGGACCTCGGGACCTCAACCAAACCTACCAACAAGTCCCAAAACGTCATATGAACTCAGTCGAACCCTCAAATCACCTCAAACAACATTAAAAACACGAATTACACACGCATTCAAGCCTAATGAACTTTGAAATTTCCAAATTCTATAAGCAACGCCGAAACCTATCAAATCACGTCCGAATGACCTCAAATTTTACACACAAGTCAATAATGTCACCACAAACCTACTCCAACTTACGAAAATCCAATACGACCCCGATATCAAAATTTCCACTTCTGGCCAAAATCACCAAAAATCCAACTTTCGCCAATTCAAGCCTAATTATACTTTGAGCCTCAAAATCATATTCTGGACGTGCTCCTAAGTCCAAAATCACCTAACGGAGATAACATAACCATAAAATTTCAAATCCGAGGTCGTTTACACACAAGTCGACATTCGGTCAACTTTTCTAACCTAAGCTTCCAATTAAGAGACTAAGTGTCTTAATTCACTCTGAAATCACTCCGGACTCATACCAAACAACTCGGTAAGATATAATATACCTATAAAGAACAAAAGAAGAAGAAATTTGGGAAATGAGGCTATAACTCACGGAACGACCGGCCGGGTCGTTACATAGCTAAACCCTTAGCTAGGGTTGTGAGCCAACCCTAGTATGGATACTTAATGGATGATTGATTTAGGGCTTATTTATGATTGGATATATGATATTTATCCTAGTAATTGCTTGAATTCAAAAATTAATGGTTGTAAACTGTAAAGACCTGTAAAATTTTCATGTAAAAAAAAATAAAAAATAAAAAATAATAATAATAATAATATCTGAATGAATCCCCGAGTTGTTGTTATTGTGGAAATTTTCGAGAAAAACCAGAACTGAGTAAAAAGTACCCCTAAGATTTAAAGAATACAAATTTTTCCAGAAAGTGGGTGTTATGCGACGTATTATGCGATCGCATAACGTGTGTGCGGACCGCACAACGGTCGCATACCTGGGCAGTGTGTTTCGACATTTTGGCCCCTCTTGAGGGCCATTATGCGGTCGCTTATGCGGACCGCATGTCAGGAATGCGATCGCATTCCTGACCGCATTCTTGTGTCGGGCTTCTATTTTTTTTTATTTTAACACCCGACCCCAATCCATTAAAAACACCCCTCCCCTTCATTTTAACAACTTTTTCTGAGAAATTAGAGAGCGGAAAGAGTGGGTTCTAGAGAGAGAAAGTCCCAACTTCATCAAATTGGTCTTCCTTCATCAATCAAGCTTGGAATTAATCAAGTAAAACACACATTTCTTCACTCTGAGAGGTAAGCTTCCACCCCACAGACCCCAAATTTTCAGATTTTGTTAAAAATGACTTATGGATAGGATACTTCGTAAGGATGGGGTTAAGAGTCTTTCATGCATGTACCCATTTTATCATAAGCTAGTAAAGGAAAGTAGGGTGGGGTAACCTTTAATTAAAAAGGGGTTAGTTAATCTAAAGGAGCACCTAGTGTTTGATAGAAAGCTCAAATGAGTTCAAGACATGTTCATGATTCCTAATTCTAAGTTTAAATGTGTCACATTGTGAACTAGATTGAAGGTACTAGAAGGTCCGCTGACTTGAGCTAGAAATTAAGGAAAAAAAATCCCGGTTCGAGGTATGTATGGCTAACTTTAACCTTTGTAGAATCCTCTTGTTAGGTTAGAATATGTGGTATGTGCACCTTATGTGGGAGTGTGTGAAATAGTTGAAAACCATACGTGGAAAAATAATTAAAGGAGTATTATGAAATAATATAACTGAATTGAGAAAATGTGGAAGTACCGTGTTCATGGAATTTTCTACTTGATAAATTTTGTGGGGCCTTGGGCCCAATTAAATGAGTTGTTAATATGAAATTGTACTCCTTGAAAGGATAATTCTTGTGATGTAATTGCTTGTGGTTGCTGTTATGAAATATGATTGTCAGGGGGATCGGGTTGCACACCGCAACACAAAGCAATAAGCTTCATGAGGTGTGAGGTAATAAGGGTGGCCGAGGTAATAAGGAGGAAACGTGATCGATATCACTACTGAAATGAAAAGCTATGGGCTCTTGAATATGATGATGTTGAAGGGGAAAAAGGGAAAGATTGTGAAACTTGTTTGATTATGGTTGTTTCTTTTCACGTACCTTGATTTATTTGGTTATATCACTGTCTATTAATTGTGTACTGTTTGATTTTACTTGGGATAAAGTTTGTGTATACATACTAGTACTATTCCACAGTACTAACGTCCCTTTTGCCGGGGGCGCTACATCTTTTATATGGATGTAGGTGGGTCCATAGAAGGTATCCCAGCTCGCTATTAGTTGTGTCTTCTCCTCATCCTCTTCCAACTGTACTGGTGAGCCCCCTTCCTTTCGGGGCCATGTGTAGTTCCTGCTATCTCTTTTGAGTATATTATGTATTGTAAGGTATAACCGGGACCTTGTTGCCGGCAAGTATTGTATAAACTCCTAAACATTCTTAGAGGCTCCGTAGACACCATGTGGATGTATATATGTATATTTTGGGCAGTGGGTGTAATTGTTCGTAATCATGGTCCGTATTGTAAGTGTTGTATCTATTTTGTATGTAACGGGAAATCTAATATGATAATGTAATACGAGGAAAACAAATTGGACTTATTATGGTAATCACACGCTTTTAAACTTATTTCACTGTTTCATACAAATCATGTACGATATTATCACGTGGGGGTAGGAAAGGCAAATTAGGTTCTCTTGACTGGGATCACCCGGTTGAGTGACGGTCGCGTCCCTCGATTTTGGGGCGTGAAAAACTTGGTATTAGAGCCTCAGGTTTTAAAAGTGTCCTAGGATGTCTCGGAGCCGTGTCTAGTAGAGCCTTTCTTATCAGTGTGTTGTCGACCACACCTATAATTAGGGGGCTACATGGGTATTTAGGAAACACCCTTTTCATTGTTATTCTATATAGTGCGGTGAAGTGGAAAGTGAGGATGTCCTTGTCTAACTCATGCTCTGTTCCAAAATTTTCAGTGATGGCACCAAAGAAGAGAGCTCGACTTGGCCTAGAGGTCAATGCCACCCCAAGTGTTTCCGTAATCCTATGTTACCCCATTTATTGCTTCAATTTTTGGGATAGAACCCGAACGGCTTCGTGAGCCGTTCTCTGTGTCGACTCTGGTTGGTGATTCCATTACAGCCGCACGAGTCTATAGGAATTGTGTTGTCACGGTGTGTGGTCGAGATACCACAGCCGATCTTGTCGAACTAGGGATGGTAGATTTCGATGTCATCATGGGGATGGATTGGCTTTACTCGTGCTTTTCTAAACTCGACTGTCGAACCAGAATTATGAGGCTAGAATTTCCTAATGAGTCAGTTATCGAGTGGAAAGAGGTTGGTGTGGTGCCAAAGGGTAGGTTAATTTCCTACCTTAAGGCCTCAAAGATGATTAAAACGGGGTGTATTTATCATTTGGGTTGCGGACACCACTTCAGAAGTGTCTGCCCCCGAGTATGTCCCAGTCGTGAATGAGTTTCTTGAAGTGTTTCCAGAAGAGCTTCCAGGTATTCCACCAGACAGAGAGATCGATTTCGGGATTGATGTATTGCCAGATACGTAGCCAATATCTATTCCCCCATACAGAATGGCGCCAGCAGAGTTGAGGGAGCTAAGGTAGTAGTTGAAAGACTTATTAGAGAAGGGGTTCATTCGGCCGAGTGTGTCACCGTGGGGCGCTCCGGTTCTTTTCATCAGGAAGAAGGATGGGTCGCTTCGGATGTGTATTGATTATCGGCAGCTCAACAAAGTCACTATCAAAAACAAGTATCCATTGCCTCGGATAAATGATTTGTTCGACCAATTGCAGGGTGCGAGGTTTTTCTCTAATATTGATTTACGGTCGGGGTATCACCAGTTGAAGATCAGAGAGCAGGATATTCCTAAGACCGCCTTCAGGACTCGTTATGGCCATTTTGAATTTTTGTCGGGAGGATCATGCTAATCACCTCAAGACAGTTCTGCAAACTCTTGATCAACACCAATTGTATGCCATGTTTTCAAAATGTGAATTTTGGTTGGAGTCGGTCACATTTTTGGGTCATGTTGTTTCAAGAGAAGGGATTAAGGTTGATCCACAGAATATCACATCGGTAAAGGATTGTCCTAGACCAACGACCCCGATAGAGATTTGCAGTTTCTTGGGTCTAGCCGGGTATTATCGGAGGTTTGTGGAGGGGTTCTCTACCCTCGCCTCTCCATTGACTAAATTGACGCAAAAGGTAACTAAGTTCCAATGGTTCGACGCTTGTGAGAAGAGCTTTCAGGAATTGAAATCAAGACTGACTTCGGCACCGGTGTTAACCTTTCCAGAAGGCACGGAAGGATTTGTGGTTTATTGCGATGCTTCAATGATTGGCTTGGGATGTGTGTTGATGCAACACGGGAAGGTTATAGCCTATGCTTCCAGGCAACTCAAGGATCACGAGAAGAATTATCCGACACATGATTTAGAACTCGGGGCAGTTGTGTTTGCATTAAAAATCTGGCAGCATTATTTGTATGGGGTCCATGTGGATGTGTTCTCAGACCACAAGAGTCTCCAATACTTGTTCAAGCAGAAGGAGTTAAATTTAAGGCAGCGACGATGGTTAGAGTTGCTTAAGGATTATGATATGAACATTTTGTACCATCCGAGAAAAGCAAATGTAGTGGCCGACGCTCTCAGTCGGAAGTCTATGGGTAGTCTGGCCCATTTGGAGGAAGGTCAGAGGCCGTTGGCTCGGGAGGTTCATCAATTGGCTAGTCTGGGGGTCTGTCTCTCGACCTCAGACAGGGGGACAGTCATGGTGCATAATGGGGAAAAATCATCACTTGTAGCGGAAGTCAAGAGAAACAGTTTATTGATCCAGCATTGGTGCAATTGAAGGAGGCAGTTTTGAATTGCAAAATTTTGGTATTTTTACTCGGAAGCGATGATGGTGTCTTGCGGTGCCAGGGAAGGTTGTGTGTCCCTGATGTGGATAATCTTCGGGAGAGGGTGATGGTGGAAGCTCACAATTCCTGGTATTCCGTGCACCTAGGTTCTACGAAAATGTATCAAGACCTCCGGGAAGTTTATTGGTGGAGCGGTATGAAAAGAGGGGTGGCAGACTTTGTATCTAGATGTCTGAATTGTCAGCAGGTGAAGGCCGAGCACAGAGGCCTGGTGGGTTAACTCAGCTTATGTAGATTCCAATGTGGAAATGGGAAATGATCAACATGGATTTAGTGGTAGGGTTACCCCGCACTCAGCGCAAGTTCGACTCTATTTGGGTGATAGTGGATCGACTCACGAAATCAGCTCACTTCTTGCCGGTCAAGTACACCGATACTGCAGAGCAGTACACTCAGTTGTATACCAAGGAAATAGTCAGGCTTCATGGTACTCCAGTTTCTATTATCTCAGATCGAGGAGCCCAATTCACGACTAATTTTTGGAGGACATTTCAGCAAGGTTTGGGTACTCAGGTAAATCTCAGCACGACTTTCCATCCGCAGACTGATGGTCAGGCAGAGCAGACTATTCATATGCTTGAATATATGTTGCGGGCTTTTGTGTTGGACTTCATGGGTAGTTGGGATGATCATTTACCTTTTATCGAATTTCCTTACAATAACAGCTTTCACGCTAGTATTCAGATGGCCCCATTTAAGGCCTTGTACGGAAGGAGGTGTAGATCTCCGATTGGGTGGTTCGAGGTTGGTGAAGCAGAATTGTTAGGGCCAGATCTTGTGCACCAGGCATTGGATAAAGTCATAGTCATTCGGGAGAGGATGAAAACCGCTCAGAGCCGTCAAAAATCCTATGCGGACGTTCGTCGAAGAGAATTGGAATTCTAAGTTGATGATTGGGTATTCTTGAAGGTATCTCCCATGAAGGGAGTGATGCGGTTTGGGAAGAAAGGGAAATTGAGCCGAAGGTATGTCGTGCCCTATCGGATTGCTCAACGGATAGGACAAGTGGCGTATAGGTTGGAATTACCCCCTGAATTGTCATTAGTGCACTCAGTGTTCCACGTGTCCATGTTGAAGAAGGTGGTTGGGGATCCATCAGCCATCGTGCCAGTTGAGGCTATTGAGGTTAATGAAGAATTATCATATGAAGAGGTTCCGGTTGCTATTCTTGATAGACAAGTCCGTAGATTGAGGAACAAAGAAATTGCTTCAGTTAAAGTTTTTTTGCGAAGTCAGCATATTGAGGAAGCCACGTAGGAAGCGGAAAATGAGATGAAGGAAAAATATCCCCATTTGTTTGAATAAGTCTAGTAGTGTTCGTCATAACTGTCATCCCTAACTAAATCATATATTTATGTTCGGTTTCGTGCCACAGCACCCCATCTTCCCCTAATTACCTTATTGTTGTAACTTTCCAATGTGTGCTAAAACGGAATCCGTAGTTCTATCTGAGTAGTGTGCAACCCTTGAGTTAAATGAAAGTTTTGTGGAACGTTGTCTTGGGCAGGTGATTGATAGTAGTATAGAGTGGTAATGATCAATTGAAATGAATATAACATATTGAGGTGATTGGGTTGTATGAGACTCATTAGTAAGGGCCAAGTTATGTGCGAATATGTAAATCATGTGCAATTTGTGGTATGAATGGAAGGAACTATGTGTAGTTGACAAATGATTGAATAATTGTAGATTGTTGAGGTAACAATGTAGTGTGTAAGTTATCGGTGATTAAAAACTGTGTAATGATGTTTGGAAATGTGTTTTGGGGGCTCTCTGACAGGTAGATAGGTCTAATTGCAAAGGGAACTCTGGCGAAATTTTTCTAAAATATTGGAGTTAGTAATCTGGGAATTGCATATCATGCTTTCGAAGCTAAATGATTTCCAAAACCCTCATTCGAGGACGAATGATTTTTTTAGGGGGGGGGGGAGGCTGTAAAGACCCGTAAAATTTTCTTGTCAAAAAAAAATATCTGAATGAATCCCCGAGTTGTTGTTATTGTGGAAATTTTTGAGAAAAACTAGAACTGAGTAAAAAGTACCCCTAAGATTTAAAGAATACAATTTTTTCCAGAAAGTGGGTGTTATGCGACGCATTATGCGATCGCATAACGTGTATGCGGACCGCAAAATGGTCGCATACCTGGGCAGTGTGTTTCGAAATTTTGGCCCCTCTTGAGGGCCATTATGCGGACCGCATGTCAGGAATGCGATCGCATTCCTGACCGCATTCTTGTATCGGGCTTTTATTTTTTTTTTATTTTAACACTCGACCCCAATCCATTAAAAACACCCCTCCCCTTCATTTTAACCATTTTTTCTGAGAAATTAGAGAGCGGAAAGAGTGGGTTCTAGAGAGAGAAAGTCCCAACTTCATCAAATTGGTCTTCCTTCATCAATCAAGCTTGGAATTAATCAAGTAAAACACGCATTTCTTCACTCTGAGAGGTAAGCTTCCACCCCACTGACCCCAAATTTCCAGATTTTGTTAAAAATGACTTATGGGTAGGATACTTCGTAAGGATGGGGTTAAGAGTATTTCGTGCATGTACCCATTTTATCATAAGCTAGTAAAGGAAAGTAGGGTAGGGTAACCTTTAACTAAAAAAAAGGGGTTAGTTAATCTAAAGGAGCACCTAGTGTTTGATAGAAAGCTCAAATGAGTTCAAGACATGTTCATGATTCCTAATTCTAAGTTTAAATGTGTCACATTGTGAATTAGATTGAAGGTGCTAGAAGGTCCGGTGACTTGAGCTAGAAATTAAGAAAAAATAATCCTGGTTCGAGGTATGTATGGCTAACTTTAACCTTCGTAGAATCCTCTTGTTGGGTTTGAATATGTGGTATGTGCACCTTATGTGGGAGTGTGTGAAATAGTTGAAAACCATACGTGGAAAAATAATGAAAGGAGTATTATGAAATAATGTAACTGAATTGAGCAAATGTGGCAGTACCGTGTTCATGGAATTTTCTACTTGATAAATGTTGTGGGGCCTTGGGCCCAATTAAATGAGCTGTTAATATGAAATTGTACTCCTTGAAAGGATAATTCTTGTGATGTAATTGTTTGTGGTTGCTGTTATGAAATATGATTGTCAGGGGGATCGGGTTGCGCGCCGCAACACAAAGCAATAATCTTCATGAGGTGTGAGGTAATAAAGGTAGCCGAGGTAATAAGGGTGGCCGAGGTAATAAGGAGGAAACGTGATCGATATCACTACTGAAAGGAAAAGCTATGGGCTCTTGAATATGATGATGTTGAAGGGGAAAAAGGGAAAGATTGTGAAACTTGTTTGATTATGGTTGTTTCTTTTCACGTACCTTGATTTATTTGGTTATATCACTGTCTTTTAATTGTGTACTGTTTGATTTTACTTGGGATAAAGTTTGTGTATACATACTAGTACTATTCCACAATACTAACGTCCCTCTTGCCGGGGGCGCTACATCTTTTATATGGATGTAGGTGGGTCCATAGCAGGTAGCCCAGCTTGCCGTTAGTGGTGTCTTCTCCTCATCCTCTTCCAGCTGTACTGGTGAGGCCCCTTACTCTCGGGGCCATGTGTAGTTCCTGCTATCTCTTTTGAGTATATTATGTATTGTAAGGTATAGCCGGCGCCTTGTTGCCGGCAAGTATTATATAAACTCTTAAACATTCTTAGAGGATCCGTAGACACTATGGGTGTATATATGTATATTTTGGGCAGTGGTTGTAATTGTTCGTAATCGTGGTCCGTATTGGAAGTGTTGTATCTATTTTGTATGTAACGGTAAATCTAATAAGATAATGTAATACGAGGAAAAGAAATTGGACTTATTATGGTAATCACACGCTTTTAAACTTATTTCATTGTTTCATACAAATCATGTACTATATTATCACGTGGGGTAGGAAAGGCAAATCAGGTTCGCTTGACTGGGATCACCCGGTTGAGTGACGGTCGCGTCCCTCGATTTTGGGGCATGACATAAACAATTATTCATGCCAAATTGACTTAGTCACTACTTGAGAAAGTGAGGCTAAGCCTTGGAAAACTCGGCTAACAAGAAATGGAATGAACTCAAGAAATTGATAGCCCTTATTAAAGGGTCGAATCTAGAGATAGTAAGACCCGATTTGAGCATTTATCACTTGTTTCGTGAAATACCCATTTGGACTTGAGAAAGCCAATTTGGGCAAAATAACTCAAACTACCGATAGGTATAGGGTGAGTAATCGCGTGTGATTTTTCTATTGTATCCCGATCAACCAAACATTCCCTAAGCTCTAAATCCGTTGGGTAACCAACAAGGAAAAATTTGCAACCCTAGATCTTTTATAACTTGAAAAACAACCAAAACTCAAAATCATTGTCTCCTAGATTTACAATTACAAGCATTAGCATAAAAGTAGAAAAGAAACAACTGAATATGTGGAAGTGCAATCTTGGGCACGTCATACATTAGACTAGATATATACCTAATCCTGCGTAAAGCTCTCTATGGAATCGACCCCGACTCACGTTGGGTATTTATAATTGCATCGACCGTATCACAATCCCAATTAATGGTGTGAGGTTGGGCGACATCAATTTTTGGCGTCGTTGTCGGGGAGCGAAAAACAGATTTAGCTATATATTTAGTTTCTTGTGTGACCTGTCTTCTTTTTCTTCCGGCTTACTGATTTTTTTTGTGAATTGATTATAGGTACAAATATGGTTCTCAACAATGATCCTCTCAGGAATTTTCCATTAGGGGAGGAAGTGAATGATGATCAAGGTGATGAGGTTCATCCTGAACCTCAAGAAAATAGGCGAGGTTGACCGCCTTATGATAATATTCTCGTCCCTCCCCCGCCTCCACCAAGAGCGGCTGCACATCGGGTATTGCCGACGAGGGTTATGTAAGTTCCATAGTCCCGCCCCGCATTAGGGTGGGCAACTTTCAAATCACTAATGTGATGCTTGCACTGCTTGAGAAACAGGGATTCTTCATCGGGGCTCCGAGTAGGGGTGGGCATAAAATCTGAAAAACCAAATTCCGTACCGAACATAATTAATTTATTATTTTGATTTCGGGTTTTTTCGCTATTTCTATTCGGTATACAGTATTGGGTTTTTAAAAATACCGAAATACGGTATTGCATTCTTACCTCCATTGGCTTTTTCACTAAAATTATTTAAAGACTTCAGTGACTTCTCTGCTTTAAGTTAATGATTTTTACTCTTTTCATTCAATTGATTGAGTGTTTAGGTTATGTTGACGATAAATATTTCTTATGATATTACTATTTTATGTATTCACATTTTACAAGAACTAAAATGCCAATCCTTCTCATTGCATTTCCATTTATAGTGAAGAGTATCATATTAGAGGATGGAGCTTGGTCCGCCATATGCTGGGTATATAGTTGTGCATAACGAAATCATTTCACCCACGGGTGAAGCTACATTCTTTCCAAAAATACTGTAGTGCACACCATTATATCTTTTTCAGCAATGTACTGGTTCCTTAAGGTAATGCATGGTCATTCTTGCTAGTGACCTTAGATATATTTTTGTGAATTGAGAAAATGTCAACCTTTCTTGTACATAAACTTATGCATACAAAGAATATATGTATCAGAACCAAATGCACTTTCATTTTGTATGATATCAACGAATTGTATGAACTACAAAGTTTATGGAAGTACACCCCACGATTTATTAAGCCTCAGTGGCTTCTGTACTTCACAAGTAGCTACTTCATTAGCATAAAAGACACTTTATCAACATGTTGAATAGTCTTCTGGTGATATTGTATTGGCTGGTTGATTATCTTTGAATAGTTGAATCAGAGATCTCTTCAAACAGAACTTGGAGATAGTAAAGATTTGGTTTAAACCGAAACCGTACCGAACCAAAATAAGAAATACCGAACCGTACCAAAATATTTTTATACGGTATTTGGTATACACAATTGATAAACCGAATACCGAACCAAAATTCTTAAATACCGAACCGAAGTACCGAATGCCCACCCCTAGCTATGAGTCAAAATGCTTATAAGCATCTCAAAGGGTTGGTGGATACTTGTTAGGGGAGCAAACAAACCAATGTTTCTGAGGATGCAGTGCGGTTGAGGCTATTTCCCTTCTTTCTATGGGGAAAGGCATTAGACTAGTTAGAAATATTGCCCAATCATTCCATCCATACATCGGGTGAGTTGACGGAAAAATTCATTGCCAAATTCTTTTCTCCGGGACATATGTCTACACTTCGGGATGAGATTCTAGCGTTCAAGCAAGAACGTAATGAGCTATTGCACGAGATTTGGAAGAGATATCATACCATGGTTAAGGAGTGCCCGAATAATGATATGACTAAGGCCATGATCCAAAAAACCTTCTACAGGGGGGTCAACCCAACAAATCAATGTGTGGTAAATCAACTCGCAAGTGGGAATTTCATGACCATGCCATATGCCGAAGCGTGTGAAATCTTGGATGAAATGGTGGATACTTCATAGGCATGGAAAAGTAGATCTAATGTTCCTCAAGGTGATCCAAATGTTATTCACCTACACAAGGAAATACATGATCATGGGCAAGCAATTGCCCAGTTGACGACCATAATGAATCAATTAGCCAAAGCTCAACTTCAACAAGTTCAAGGTCCTAAGCAAGTGAATGAAATGGAAGGTGTGAATATAATGATGAACAAGAGACGGAAAAAAGGTCAACAAATGAAAAATCGTCTGGAATAATTTGTGCAAGATGATAGTGGGTATGACCGAGGTGATTCGTACAATGAGCAAGAAGATGAAGTACAATATGTCAACAACTAACAAGGGCAAAGGAATAATTCTCAAGGCCAGAATCACAACAATGGAGTTCTCAAGGGAACCAAGAAAATTGGAACAAGCAAAACCACCAAGGCAATTGGAGTGGTGATAAAAAAAATCAAAGCAATTGGAACAATAACAATAATCAAGGCAATTGGATTAATCAAGGCAATCGAAGCCATTGGGGTGGAAACAATCAAGGGTACTTTTGAGGAAACAACCAAGGGGGTTGGAACAATAATAACAAAGGGAATCGGGGGTCGGTCTTTCAAAGGTCCCCGATGTATCAACAACCAAGAAACCTGCCTCCTTACCCGTCCCATGGTTATAGATATTCCAATAATGAGATAGGATGGATTGAATGTATGTTCAAACAGATTATGGAGAAAAATGCCGACTCCAATGCTCAACTAGCCTCTCACAACATTTTAATCCAAAATTTGGAGGTTCAACTAGGGCAAATCTCGCAAGCTTTAAACACTCGTCCTAAGGGGGCACTACCTAGTGATACGGTGGTGAACCCGAAGGGTGAGAAAAATACGGGACATGCCATGCCCGTAACCACACGGAGTGGAAAAGGTGGGGAGGCAACAACCTCAAACCAAAGAAGAGTTGTGGATGATGATGTGGTGATTCAAGAAGATAAAATTCCAAGAAATGTGGTTCGGGCTAATGAGGAAGTGAGAATTGATATTGATGAGAATGTGGAGGAGACCCAAGAAGAAGTGAACCCGTCTAGGGAACACGTGATTGACATACCAGAACCGATAGTGCCAAAGGCCAAGGCACCAATGCTAAGGCCTCCTCCCCATAACCTCAAAGGCTCGCAAAGAAAAATAGTGAGAACCACTTAAATAAGTTTATTGACATAATGAAGAGCTTATCCATTAATGTGTCGTTGGTTGAGGCACTGGAAAAATATGCAAAGTTCATGAAGGATTTGGTAACAAAGAAAATATCAATGAATTGTGAGACTATCAAGATGACACATCAAGTGAGTGCTATTGTGCACTCAATAGCTCCGAAATTGGAAGATCCCGGCGCTTTCACAATCCCTTGCACTATTGGGAGCGCTAAATTTTCCAAAGTTCTATATGATTTAGGGAAAAGTATCAACTTGATGCCCTACTCGGTGTTCAAAAATTTGGAAATTGGGCAACCAAAACCCACATCTATGAGGTTGCGAATGGTGTATCGGACTATGAAGAGACCATTGGGTATTATTAATGATGTGTTGATTCGTGTTAATAAGTTCATCTTTCCGGCAGACTTTGTGATTCTTGATCGCGAGGTTGACTATGAGGTGCCTATTATCTTGGGTAGACCTTTCCTTGATACGGGGAAGGATCTTGTTGATATGCAAGTCGGTGAGCTCACCTTTCGGGTGGGCGATGAATATATGGTTTTCCATGTGTGCAAATCGATGAGGCAACTGAATAGCAATGAAGTTTGTTCGTTTGTGCACTTAGTGACCGAAGTGATATTTGATGATGCTAGTGTTGTGATGAATGTTAATGATACCTTGGAAGCTGTATTGCTTAATCATGATGATGATAAGAAGGAAGGCTTTGTGGAATGTGTAAATTCACTACAAGGAATGGGGTCGTATACTTATGAACCCCAAAAATTGTCCTTCGATATTGAGAACCAGAAGACTCCTACAATAAAGCCCTCAATCGAGGAGCCTCCCACTTTGGAGTTAAATCCATTGCCTTCACATATCAGGTATGAGTTTCTTGGCCCATGTTCTACTTTACCTGTTATTCTTTCCTCTTGCTTGACTAACGTGCAGGTAGATTCCACTTTGGCGGTGCTTCAAAAGAGGAAAAAATCTATAGGATGGACATTGACGGATATTCGGGGCATAAGCCCCACCTTTTGCATGCACAAGATTATTTTGGAGGAGGATGCCAAACCCTCCGTTGAACATCAAAGAATAGTAGATGAAGAAATGCAAGAGGTGGTGAAGAAGGAGATCATAAAATGGTTGGATGTCGGGGTTGTTTACCCCATTTCTGATACCTCGTAGACCTCTCCGGTGCAATGTGTCCCAAAGAAAGGGGGCATGACTGTGGTAACAAATGATAAGAATGAGTTGATCCCTCCAAGAATGGTCACTGGATGGAGAGTGTGCATGGACTATAGGAAGCTCAACAAAGTCACTCGGAAAGATCAATTTCCGCTTCCATTTCTTGATCAAATGCTTGATAGGTTGGCCGGACATGCTTTTTATTATTTCCTTGATGGATATTCCGGCTACAATCAAATTCTTATTGCTCTTGAGGACCAAGAGAAGACTACTTTCACTTGTCCCTGTGGTACTTTCACATTCTCGGGGATTCCATTTGGGTTATGCAATCACCGACGACTTTTCAACGGTGTATAATGGCCATCTTCACCCACATGGTGGAAGATTATCTTGAGGTCTTCATGGATGACTTTTCCGTGGTGGGAAATTCTTTTGATTAGTGCTTGGACAACTCGGACAAGGTATTGGCAAGATGTGAGGAAACAAAATTGGTTTTAAATTGGGAGAAGTGTCACTTCATGGTCGAGGAACGCATAGTCCTTGGCCACAAAATTTCAAAGCATGTTATTGAGGTCGAAAAGGCCAAAAATTGAGGTGATCTCCAAACTCCCTCCCCCTACATCCGTGAAGGGAGTGAGAAGATTTTTGGGTCATGCGGGGTTTTCAAAGGTGGTAAACCCCTTGTAAACTTTTGGAGAAGGATGCCAATTTTCATTTCATCGAAGATTGTATGAAGGCATTCATATTGCTAAAGTTCAAACTGACACACTCCTATTATCACTGTACCATATTGGAGCTTACCTTTTGAGCTCATACATAATGCAAGTGATGTGGCGGTTGGGGCAATGTTGGGGCAACATATCAACAAAATCTTCCATCCGGTCTACTATGGTAGTAAGACCATGAGTGTGCCCTAGTCAAGTACATAGTGACTGAAAAAGAGCTCCTTGCTATTGTTTTTTCTATGGAGAAGTTCCTCCCGTACTTGATGAAAAGGTGATTGTTCACACTGACCATGTGGCACTTTGATATTTGATGAGCAAGAAACATTCTAAAGCAAGACTAATGTGGTGGGTGCTTCTTTTGCAAGAGTTTGATCTAGAGATTCAAGACCACAAGGGTAGTGAAAACCAAGTGGTGTACCACTTGTCTCATTTGGAGGAGGAAGGAAGTCCACATGATGGCCTTGGGATAAATGATTCATTTCCTGATGAGCAATTCCTAGCCATTTCTATGACCGGGATGCCATGGTTCGCCGACTTAGACAACTATCTTGTGAGTGGAGTTGTGCTGAATGAGTTTTCTTCAAACCAAAGGAAGAAGCTCAAATGGGATTGCCTTGACTATTATTGGGATGAGCCTTATCTCTTCTGGATTTGTATCGATTGTGTGATTGACGATGTGTACTGGAGGAAGAACAAGTGGAAATTATTGAGGCTTGCCACTCTTCGCCATATGGTGGTCACCATAGTGGAGATAGAACGACAACAAAAGCACTGAGTTATGGATTCTATTGGCCTACTCTTTACAAGGACGCTAGCGATCTCGTCAAGCATTGTGATGAATGTCAAAGGGCCTGTGGAATTTCTAAGAAAAATGAGATGCCCCTCACCACAATCTTGGAGATTGACATTTTTTATGTGTGGGGCATTAATTTCATGGATCCATTCGTGAGCTCTTGTGGGAACACTTACATATTGGTAGTTGTAGATTATGTGTCAAAGTGGGTTAAAGCCGTGGATTTTCCCAACAATGAAGCTCGAAGTGTGGTGGAATTTTTCAAAAAAGAACATCTTCACGAGGTTTGGTACTCCAAGGGCCATTATTAGTGATGGGGGATCACACTTTTGCAACAAATCTTTTGATACCTTACTCACAAAGTATGGTGTCACTCACAAAGTGTCGACCCCCTATCATCCTCAAGCAAGAAGGCAAGTTGAAGTCTCCAACCAGGAGATTAAGAGTATTTAGTCAAAGACCGTGAATTCCAACCGAATGGATTGGTCAAAGAAACTTGATGATGCTCTTTGGGATTATAGAACGGCTTACAAAATACCAATTGGTATGTTTCCGTATCGGTTAGTGTTCGGGAAATCTTTTCACCTATCGGTGGAACTTGAGCACAAGGCTATGTGGGCACTGAATAAGCTTAATCTTGAATGGGATGTCGCCGCCAACTTAAGGGTGGAAAAATTGAATGAGCTTCATGAATTTCAGTACCGTGCATATTCAAGTTTGTCCTTATACAAGGACAAAATGAAGTATCTCCATGACAAGTACATTCGGAACAAGGAGTTCAAAGAAGGTGATCTTGTGCTATTGTTCAATTATCGGTTGCGAATGTTTCCAGGCAAGTTTAAATCCAAGTGGAGTGGTCCATTTGAGGTTGTACATGTGACACCCTTTGGTGCTTTAGACTTGAAGAACAAAAATGATGAAGTGTTTAGAGTCAATGGCCACTGGATGAAACACTATCTTGGCAAGGTTGATGATGGCCACATTGTGGCATTGAGTCATTTCAAGTGATTGATGGTAACTTGCGTCGTGCCGCGACGTTAAATCAGGCGCTTCTTGGGAGGTAACCCATTTTTCTTTTCATTTTTCATCTTCTTCCTTTTTAGATAGGTTTTGTATTGAGCTAACTGGTTTTGACGTGAATTGCAGGAATGAGTGTGCATTGCAGGGACTGTAACTGAAAAAATTGGCCAAGTTTTGAAATTATGCGGATCGCACCAAAGTTGTGCGGACCGCACAAAAATAATTGCAACCGCAGAGAAGACTTTGCGGCGGGCACAATTTTTTGTGCGGCCGCACAACAGGAGGCCAAAATATGTGAACTTTCTGAAGTTTGAAGTTGTAGAGAATAGGCCAATATGTGGCCGCACACAAAATATGTGGAGCGCACAAATTTCTGTGGCCACACTCACTTTTTTGCGGACTGTAGAAGCTCAGTTCAAGTTCAGGTAAAGAGTGAGGACCGCACTCAAAATTGTGCAAACGCACTCAGCTAACTTTTTGACCGACTTGGTCAAACTATAAATAGGGCTTTTCAACACTATTCACACTTTACGCTCTCTGAATTCCTAAGCCCTAAGCAAACACTGTGCATCACAAAATAGTTCACAAATCATACTCAGTTCATCAAGTTAGCTTCTCGAAGTTAGCTTCTCACTTGCATCATTCAACATTGATATGTTCAATCCATTTTAGATTTTTGTCCATTTTTCTTCATTTTTGTTTTCTTTGACTAGTTTAGTTATTTTTAGGCCTAAAAATGTCAAATATGCTTAATATTTGCTTAAATATCATGTGGTAGTTTCATATATATATATTCGTTAGGGACTAGATAGACCATTAATCATGTTAATTTGTGATACCATGTCTAATTTGTGAAAAATTGTATGATCCCTAAATTCAGTGTCGTAGGTTTTCAAATTGTGCGGCCGCACACAAAATTGTGTGGCTGTACACAAAATTGTGCGGTCCGCAGACCACTTAATTAGGGAAAAATTGTTCTTGAAAAGTGCGGACCGCACTCAAAATTGTGAGGTCCGCAGAAAAATTATGTGGCTGCACTTTTGAACTTCAGAGAACCAGTATCTCAGGCTGGATTTGTGCGGTCCGCACTTCAGGATGTATGGTCGCACTCACAATTATGCAGTCTGCACTTCAGGGTGTGAAACTGCACTTTAAAATTGTGCGGTCTGCACATCATAGTCTGCGACCGCACTCAAAATTATGCATTTCGCATTGTCTTCTCTGTAGACTGTTGTCCTGCAACTGTTATGCAAATGTTTGAATTGTTTTGAACTCCAACTGATTTATGTACCTTGTATTGCTGACAGTGGTTATATCACGTGGTAGAGGCAATACATCAAAAGGGAGAGGTGAATCCTCCCGAGGTAGAGGAGAAGGCACTCAACCACTGGGAGTGCAATCCAAGCCAATTACCAAAAAGCCGACCACCGGGAGAGGAAGGGCCATAAAGCACTCAAAATCTAGTTCTTATTCCCCGTCTAGGGAAGCCTCCGAGGGTCGTTCAACGGAGGTCCAACTTGAGGCCTAGTCCCAACCACCCCAACCCATTGGGCGTTATCAATTGCAACGAACCCTCCACTATAGCTAGTTCTTCTGAGGGTTCCGAGGCAGGTAGCTAGGGTTCCGAGCCCTCCTCTACACCTACTCCTCCAGAACCAGTAGAAATTGATGATGATGATGGTAGAGGGAGGACACTCGAGTGGGCAGCCTAAAGAGGTCAAAGAAGAAGGAAATTTGGGAGGATCGGTTTGTAAGAATGACTGCCTTCACAAGATTCCGGGAGTTGCTGCCCTAGAAATCGCTCACACTTGAGTGAAAGTTCTTAATGAAGGATTTGGATATTACAATACAAATGTCCTTAGACAAATCCGAAAGTGGAAGGGGTGGAAGTGGTTCACCCACAGTGTCATCGATGCAAATGAGCACCTGGTTAGGGAGTTTTATGCCAACGTGGCTCACATCAAGAAGGAGACCAAAGTGAAAAAGGTGAGAAATTTGAAAGTCCGTTTCGACCCCTGCTATTTGAACACTTACATGGGTTTTGAAGTGTTAGAGGTAGTTCAGTATTTTGAAAATCTTGCTATGGGTGATGTAGCTCGCCCGTGACTAGCTTAGATGTTGGCTGCTCAAGGACCACCACCACCGTGGATCACAGCATGAGTTCTTATCCTCCGAGCCACCCTCAATTTCGAAGCTAAAGGGTGCAGACCTTCGTGTGTAGACGTATTGATCCAAGTTTGAATGAGAACAATCTCCCACTTCGCCGAGCAGTTCTGGTGGCTTCTATTATGGATGGGTACTCAATCGATGTGGGTGCCATTATGTCAACCAATATCACATTAGCTGTTTGAAAAGGTAAAAGATCCTACCCTTATCCAAACACCCTCACAGTATTTCAATGATGTAAAGGTGGAGCTGAGGCCATATGATAAAAAAGTAAGGGCCAAGAAGACCTTCTCATGGTACCACTTGCAGGGTGTGGACAACCCAAATTGCAAGGGTAAGGTTACTACCACCGTTGGTCAGTCTGAAAAGCCATTGATGGTGGGTTCAGAAGCTGCTGCTGAGCCATCTACAACTACCATGCCTTCCACAGCAGTCGGGCCTTCTATCGGGACAACCGCCATGCCACCACCTTCATCTTCTAGGCCATCAGTTTCAGTACCAGTGCCAGCCTCATCCACTTATCCTCTCACTGCGCTGTGAGTCTCCCAGACTTTGGTGAGCCTCAACAACTGGATGCAGACAACCACTTCTAAATTGTCTGACATATCCAGTACTGTTGCAATATAGTCCTCTACCCCAGCATCACCACAGGTCCCTCGGTTAGTGGAGGAAACATTGAAGAAGATTATGGATAACCAGAAGACTATTATGGATACAATGGTTCTCACGGGGGAGCTATTGAGGAGTTGGCCAAGTAGGTGAAGAAAATGAGGAAATCCCAGGCTTCAAAGAAAGCAGTGGAGAGTTTGAGAAAGGAGGTGATGAAGATAGCAGCAACGGGTGATTTTCTATTTGACCTATTGATGGAGACAGATCCATCAATACCAGCAGACCCAGCAGCACCATCAGCAGAGGTACCAACTGGCCAGTCTAATGAGCCAGATCTTGCTGGCCCCACTACTGAGGAGATGCTTCGGATGCTCACAAACCTTGTTGTCCCTCAGCCCGGTGATGATGAGATACAGTTCAAGAAAACCGAGGGTGGTGATGCTGCCAGTCATCCTGAGACCACATAGGGAGTTTTCTTTGCTCTCTACCCTCATTTATTTTGATTTTGCTAAGCATTGAGGACAATGCTTGTACTTATTCATGGGAGTGGTCTATTTTGGTTCATTTTGGATGACTTTGATGACATTTGATTACTTTTGCCCTGAATAACTTTAATACTCTTTTTCTTTTATTTTTATTTTCTCCTTCATTATGTATATATTCATCCCTCTTGTATATATTCTATTCCCCTCGGTCTGTATATTCATTTGCCTTACTTTCACTAGTTTATTTCATAGCTTCTTCATCTTGTTTTCTTAATAGTATAGCTTCTTAGTTACTTTAATAGCTTCTTTTTGATTTTTTAGCTTTTTTTTAGGTTTAAGTGATCAATAAGCTTTTGGTTTTCTTAATGCCACGGTTCTTTCCAAAGGTGGGTCTCGTGTGAACCGGTGGCTCTTCCCGACGATGGATGGCGTGACAATCTTCTTAAGGGATCGAGTCATTTTTGATGTTTAGGTAGAAACAAGTAGTATTAATAAATAAATAAGGTTCAAGCATGCTTCACTTGGTACCAACACACTTAACTACGCGCGTATGGTTAAAAATAAGTTTTTGGAAAGAAGTAGCTCTAGTTAGTGACCTTCTGACTCTTGCGTTGACTTAGGCAATTATCGGGTGGTTTAGCTGAACCATTAGAAATTTTCAATCTTGAATGCGTTTGTTATGGGCCCTCGACTCTGCTCTCTTTAACAATCCGGTTGTGTGAGAGGTGAGGTATTTTGTTTCAAGTCCAAGTACCCGTGCGAATGGTCTAGAACTTTCCCCGAATGTGTTTCTAGGCAAAATTCTAAGTTAGCTTGGCTTGAGAAGTGTTGTAGGCTTTCCTTGACCCGTTTTGAAACCTTCCATGGCCCACCAATGATATCATCCTTAGTAAACCCTTTTGAGCCTAAAGTCTTTTTTTATTAGATAACCACGTTACAAGCCTTTACGCGTTTTATAGTGACTCTCTCTTGTCACCCAAACTTTCTTTAGCACTCATGTGACACAAATGGCAAAAACATAAGTTTGTGGGAGAGACGAGGAGTTTAATTATGGTATCGAGGCACAAAAATAGAAAATAAATGAAGAAGAGGAAAGGCAAAGAAAAATAAAGGAAAAACAAAAGAAAAAACACACAAAAAGAAAGTGAATAATGTGAAAGGGTTGAAAAGATGTATAAGAAAGAAAAAGTGCAAAGCATGGAGAAAATAAAGAAGGAAATTATGAATAGCATGACAAAGAAAGAGTGATGTCAAGTCTCTCTAATCCCCTTAAGGGAAAACAAAATGGCCCAAAGAGTCGGCAAAGTAAGAGCCAAAAAGAGAAGATGAAGTTCTAAAGGAAAGATGAACCAACTCCATTATGATATTTTCCTCCTTAGTCCAAAAGTATTCATTACATGCGAAAAAAGCCATACGTGATTTCAAGCTGAGCAAGCTTACATTAGTGGTGATCTACATGAGGGGAAAGCATATGGTACTTAGAGCCGGGCTTGTGACATTCTTTTGAGAGTGATGAGCTAATCTTTCTCAAGTCATTGAATTGATTTCTTCATTCGTGAGTGAGATGAGCTTTCGGAGAGTATAGGACGAGGTTTGGGATCCATAGTGACCTGCATGAAAGTGCGAGCTTCCTTGATGAACAAAGTCAACCCTTGATGCTCAAGCGTCTCATTGGAGCTTTTTGTGCTTTAACATTCAAATCATAGGTTTGTTGATGATTCATGAGTTTGTGGGTAATTGTTGGTCCCAATTGATGTGTGTTGGATCCAGCTTAGGCCAGCTGAAATAGCTCTTTGTCTAGTGGAGGTGGGAATTGCCTTAATTTCTTGAGGACAAGCAAAAGCTTAAGTTTGGGGGACTTGATAAGTAGGAATTTTAAATGCTTATTTTCTCTCTTTTACTTGCGTTTTAGCNCATTCGACCATATCCGCATTTTTTTGTTCTTGATACACAATATGTACCCACATATATGATATATAGCCGGATCTTTTTTGTGCAGTGCCGGGACACAAATACTTAAAGGTATTCCTGAGAATAAATGAAATGTGCTTTCTTGCAGGGACATTCGGAAACGAGCCAAAGAAATGAAAATCAACTCAAAAAGGAATAAAATTGGACAAGGACCAAAACAAGACAAAAAGGACCAAGTGTGGACCACATAATACTGTGTGCAGACGCAAACTCTGAAGAGACACTGACAGAATTCCTTCACAGAGTGCGGACCGCACAATTTGTGCGGACACAGAAGACAAGATTCAAAGACATTTTGTTTTGGGAGCCTCAAGATGTGCGGGTCGCATTACTATTGTGCGGCCTCAGGATGCCAAAGTGCGGCCGCACTCATAAATGTGCGGTCCGCAGAAATTGTTCAGTCCCAAGTCTTATCCAAGAATGCGGCCGCACTCAGAAATGTATGGTCCGTACAATTAGAGGAAGTGCGGCCACATCCCAGTTTTATCCGACTGCAGAAAGCCAACCTGACCAGTCAACCTCAAAGTGCGGACCGCACACAGAATTATGCGGCTGCACAACCTTCGCAGGGGCAATTTTGTCAGATAATTTTAGCTGGGTATAAATAGATCTTTTTGTCATTTTTAGGTTAAGTTTTGTGCACCTGAGTATAGACAGTCGTTTTTGTTTACTGTATTGAGTAACTTTGTACTAGTTTGACATCTTAACATTAGATTTTCTTCCCTTAATCATCTATTATGAATTTTATCTTCATTTCTTCTTTAGTTTCTTCATTTTCCATGAGTAGATAAACCTTTAGCTAGGGTTGTGACATAACCCTAGTATGGTTACTTAATGGGTAATTTATTTAAGTCTTATTTATGATTGGGTATATGATACTTAGCCTAGTTCTTGCTTGAATTCAAGAATTAATGGTTGTAAATATTGATTCATGCCAAATTGACTTAGTCTCTACTTGAAAAAGTGAGACTAAGTCTTGGAAAACTCCGCTAATAAGAAATTGGGGTGAACTCAAGAAATTGATAACCCCAATTAAATGGTCGAATCTAGAGATATTAAGACCCAACTTGAGCATTTATCACTTGTTTTGTGAAATACCCATTTGGACTTGAGAAAGCCAATTTGGGAAAAATCACTCAAACTACCAAGAGGTATAGAGTGAGTAATCGAGTGTGATTGCTATTTTGTAGCCCGATCAACCAAGCATGCCCTAAGGCTCTAACTCCGTTAGGTAACGAACTAGGCGGAAGTCGCTAACCTAGATCTTTTATAACTTGAAAAACAACCAAAAGTCAAAAACATTGTCTCCTAGCTTTACAATTACAAGAATTAGCATAAAAGTAGAAAAGAAACAAATGAATATGTGGAAGTGCAATCTTGGGCACGTCATACATTAGATTATATATACCTAATCCCACGTAAAGCTCTTTGTGGAGTCGACCCCGACTCGCGTTGGGTATTTATATGTGATGACCCAAGGGGTCATTTTATGAATTAAGACTCCGTTCTAGGCATATTAGCCATAAAAAGACTAATTTTATTTACCTCGATTTGTGTTTCAGCCCGAGCGTGAAACCAAAAAGCTTTTATGTGAAAATATGAAAAATAATAATTTTTGGAATTTAAAATTTGGTTTTAATTGACTTGGTTCAACATTTCTAGTGAACGGATCCAGAACCGTGTTCCGACTATCCCGGGAGGTCCGCAGTAAAATATATGACTTGGGGGTATGCCCGTAAATGGATTCTGAGGTCCCTAGCCTTAGAAATCTATTTTTGAAAGAAATTATTTTGCTTGATTTTTAAGGAAATAAAGAAATTAATTAATGTTTGAACTCATTGTTATCGGTCCCGTATTTTGGTTTCGGATCCCGGTACAGGTTTGTTATGATGTTTAAGCCTTATCTGTGATAGTTGGTGAGAATCGAAATTTATTTGACGTGATTCGGAAGCCCGGTTGAGAAATAGTGAAAGCTAAGTGTTCTTGAGAAAAATGATGAGTTTTGAGGTTAAATTTATAGTTTAAGATGCTATTTTCATGATTTTATCACACGAGCAAGTCTGTATGATATTTTTTAGACTTGCGTGCATGTTTTTTTTAGAGCCCTGAGGGCTCGGGTGAGTTTTGGATAGGCTACGGGATATTTTGAACATGTTAAAGTCTGATGTATTTGTTGTTCTGGTGCACAGTTAATTTGTTCTTTGCGTTCGTGTTACTCCACTCGCAAACGCGTAGAGTAGAATTTGCACTAGGGTCATTTTGTGCTATGCAAACGCGTGGCCCTGGACGTGAACGCGAAGCACTGAGGGAAGATCCTTCGCGAACGCGACCAGGCCATCACGAATGCAGTGAGTTAAGTGGGCTTGGGGGAGGGGAGCCCATTTCTCCTCTGCGAACGCGGCCAGGTCATCGCGAACGCGAAGGCCATTTGGGTCTGACCCTACGCGAATGATCACGCTCAACTATGTCTTGTAGAAGACTAAGCGGGCGTTGCAAATATAATCCTGG
>ML324486.1:0-27178 GCA_005239505.1 Nicotiana paniculata | reverse complement strand
TAAAACACCTAAAATGCAAGGTATATAATGCTAAAAATCATGAATTCTAGCCACGCATCAACAACTCCCCGGAAGGGGTTGAAGCTTGGATCATCCACTTGAGAACTTTAAAGGCAAATCAGATTGAGTGGACTTTAGGATGGCTCCTGGTGAGGGAAGTTATATAAATGTCAGCTACGAAGAATTATTTTCTATTGATGGGCCTGAGAGGTGTCCAACCATATGCACCCCAAAGGGTCCTGAGGCAATTGGGAAGATATCAAGTAGTACCTGAGGATGAATACTTGACTACCCAAGTTATTGAGCTGCATCCTGAAGCCCCACTTCCTGAAGCCTTGATTTAACAAATCTATAATGGCGCCGATACTTGTAAGAGGATAATCAAGTAACTGATCTTGACAAAGACGAAGTAGATCCGGTCTATGCCACATGGTTGAGAAAAGGAATTGCATTGATGAAGAACCAGAGACTGAGCTAGAAAGGCCCGCCAAGAGGCCTCATATTCAAGCTTTTGATGACAAAATTCAATAACGGTTGGCCTGGGGAGAAAAAGAAAAGAAATATTATGCCACTATCCATGCCTTGGAGGCAAAACCAAGGAATCTCGCATTTGACAATGACTTACATGCACAGGTAGTTGAAGGTGAAAAGAGACAATTAACCCGAGAGAACGAGGCGCTCCGAGCCCAACTCCAGAATATGAGAATAGCTGCCGAAACGCCTGTAAGAAGCGAGAGGGATGAAAAGATTATCAACAACTTAAGGATGAAGGTCCACGACTATGCAACTGACTTGATAAAAACCGAAAAAGATTTTCTTGATGCTTAAATAAAGCTAGCTAAGGGAGCAGAAGAACATGCCCACCATTTGAGACACAAATATGTCAAAGAAATAACAATCCTAAAGGAAAAACTGTTTGCCCTTGGGAATGAAATGGTCCAGCAAACCAAAGAATTTAAAACAGAAAAAGAGCATTGCTACGCACTAATCTGCCAACTAGAAGAAATCGTGCAATAGCTACAGGACCAAAACAACACAAGTACACAAGTGTTGGAAGCCCGGGCACAACAAATTGGGCGTCTCCTTCAAGAGAAAGGAGTCATCAGAACTAGGATTAAAGAAATAGTTGTCTATGTCGTGATGAAATGTCACGAATGTGAAAACATGACTAGGTCCATGTTTTCGCTTCTATGATGACCTTCGTCCACCAGGTGATGAATGATTTGGACCGTATTCAAGAAGACATTGTGCGCAAGCCCGCGCAAAGACCTTCCAATGCCCCACAAGCTCCAAGAAGACCAGTAGAGGCCCTCATGTACTTTTGATTATCAAGTTTTCGAGTCTGTACTTCACTGCTTTCTAAAGTTTTAAATTGTTTTGTCGTTTGTTTTGAGTCTGTATTGTTTTTTTATATAGTTGTCAGTACTTTAATTCCCTGTAATGAAAAACCAAAAAAGAGATATCTTTATTAATGAAATGAAAATGCACTTTGTTACTTTATATCTATTCCTTGAACTACGTAATGATCTGATTCATGTGGCGTCATGATACGTAGGCAATCCCCATAGGATTCGATCATAACCCTAAAAGAAAGTAATTAAGAAAGCAAAAGAGGGAAACAATAAAGCCGGAATGAAACACACAGCCCTCGTGAAACATCTTAGAAAACGTTTGACTGCTTAGGTGCATTGCATTCCCCGGTATTTGATTCCCTATGTGTTAAATATCTCAAACTAATCGGTTTGTTGTGGTTGAGTAGATCAAGATCCCATTTTTAGGTCGTTGGTTTTTTGGTGGTATTCTTCATTCACATCCTTATTTCACGAGATCAAAAGGAAGTATCGCAATGGCCTCAGAGAGTCACCTACCTATCGTTTAGTCCGAGGATAGCCCTGCATTGGTTATCCCACAATCAGAGTCAGCAACTGCCGAGGAGAATAGAAGGCTAAGATGCTGCATGCTAGAAATGTAAGATGCAGGGTCCAATGTCAGGGAGCCACCCAGTACTATCCCTGGCTTCCCCGAGTTAATCCCGAGGACAGGAGGAACTACCAATGTCTCTATCTCAGTACCCAACCCATTCATGCCATTCAGGTTCCCCACCATGACAACAAACTTCACTGGAATGCCTTCTGAGGATCGCCCCCAGGCACCATCTTCAGGAATGCCATCTATTGTGTTCACCGCACCATAAACCGCGTGTATGGCACAACCAACATTGCCTCGACAAAGCTTTGAACCATTAACCTTCACTTTCCAAGCTCCCCAATTCCAATTGGACACCGCTCAGGTTACCCCGAATTCCTATCCTCAGCACCCGCAATCTGAATTTTCTGTGGAACAAGAGAGAGTCTTGAGGACCTGAACAAGAGGAGATAACACAAAAAATGAAAATCATCGAGCAAAGCCTCAAGAATATACAGGGCCTGAGTGGCCAAAAGAGCATCTCATATGCTGATATGTGCATGTTCCCTCACGTGCATCTACCTATGGGCTTTAAGACGCCAATGTTTGAAAGATATGATGAGCATGGAGACCCAATTGCCCACTTAAAGCGATATTGTAACCAGCTGAGAGGAGCGAGTGGAAAAGAGGAGTTGTTAATGGCCTACTTTGGAGAAAGCCTCACCGGAATTGCTTCTGAATGGTATATAATCCAAGACATCTCCCGTTGGCACATATGGGATGACCTAGTCTGGGATTTTGTAAGATAGTTCCAATACAATGTGGACATAGCTCCAGACAAAAATTCTTTATCTGACCTCAAAAAGAAAGCCTCGAAAAGCTTCTGAGAATACGCTATCAAATGGCGTGAACAAGCGGCCATGGTAAAACCCCCGGTGGATGAGGTCGAGATGGTCAATGTCTTCTTACAAGCCCAAGAGGTCAATTATTTTCAAAATATGATGTTTTTCATGGGCAAATCGTTCGCGGAGGCCATCCAGATTGGTGAAATGGTAGAAAACGACTTGAAAACAAGCCGCATCTTAAGTCAATCAGCTCTACGAGCCACTTCCCAAGCCATTCAGAGCGGCTTAGGAGGTTTATCAAGCCAGAAAAAGAAAGAAGAGGGAGCCATGATGGCTTCAAGCTTAAGAGGTTCTCGACGGTCCCGGGATTATTCTGGCCCACCTTCTAAGGCCCCGCAACATTATTACCTCACCAGGACGCAGCCTATGCTATGGACCCTCATCCTTATGCAGTAATGAATGCTCATCCATACACCCGACAACAACATTACAATCAGAACAGAGCTCCACCTCCAAGAAATAACCCTCCTCACCAAGCCCTGTATAATCCACGTCCTCCACAGAATAACTACCAATATAACACTTGTCACCATGAACCACCCAGAAAGACTGACTTCATACCCATCGGTGAGTCGTTTTCTAGCCTCTTCCCGAAATTAGTCCAAATGGGCCTTTTGCAGCCTGTACCTCCAAACAGACATAACCCAGAATCTACATCCTACAGGCCAGGTACCAGGTGCGCTTATCACTCCGGGGCGGAACGGCATGACACTGAGGACTGTTGGACCCTTAAAAGAGCAGTCGAGAACTTGATAGAACAGAAGAGGGTAGTGCTAAGAGATGAGGAAGTCCCCAATGTAACTAACAACCCGTTATCGGCCCATAACAACGGGCCAGTCATCGGGATGATTTGTGAAGATAAAGAATTCGACCCTGCATTGAAAGCCATTATTACCATCGCTGATACAGAAAAGAAACCTAAAACAGTGGCAAAATAGGTCAGGGATGAAAAGAAGAGAAAGTCCACTCTCCAAAATGAAGAAAAGGCCGAGGAAGCAAAGACATGGTCAGCACCCTCCAAAGAGGCCATCCTCTACGTTAGGGGTGGGCATTTGGTATTTCGGTTCAGTATTCAAGAATTTCGGTTCGGTATTCGATTTATCAATTGTGTATACCAAATACCGCACCAAATTATTTCGGTACAGTTCGGTATTTATTATTTTGGTTCAGTACGATTTCGGTTTAATATTTGTTAAATAAGCAACACTAACGAGTGACAATGAATTAATGAAATGTTGCCAGTGCCATTCGTAATAACGAAATGCTGCCTTAGTTCAAAAATGGTTTCTGCTAGCCAACATCCAACTCAAAAACGAAAACGTATTTAGCAGCAGCACAAAATAATAAACATTCAGCTATTCCAAGTCTATAATGAATGACAAAATGAATAATAAGTTCACATTCAACCATTTCAAAGCCATTCCAGCCAAAATCCAAAATAATAAGTTCACATTCATAATAATCTCATATCCACAAAATGAACAATATTAGCATTTAGCAGCAACATAATAAACATTAAACAAGTCTCACAGCAGAATTACAACAGTAGCAGTGTAGCAGCAGCAGTGTAGCAGCATTACCAGGCATAAACATAGTGCAATAGGAGAATTAACAGCAGCAGATTTAACAGTCTAACAGTAGCAGCAGTGCAACAAAAACAATAGAATGTTTTTAATAATTCAATAATTCGGTATTTTGGTATACCAAAATTTCAAAATTCTAATACCGAGAACCGTACCGAAATACCGAAAATTCAATACTGAATTACACCGAAATACCGAAAAGAACCGAAATTTAGATACCGAATTAATTCGGTCCGGTTTGGAATTCGACTTTTCGGATTTTATGCCCACCCTTACTCTACGTCCCAAGAGATCCCAGAAAGGGGAAGCTCATGTTAAGCCCTCCAAAGAGGTTGGAGCAAAGGAAAACCACGTCAAATTTGCCAAAAATGTATGTACCAAAGGGGACGTATGTGGTACAGAGGCCAGTATTCTACCTAGGTTGGATGAGCCTTTGATCACTAGTCGTATGCCACAAATACCCATAAGAGACACTACTGCCATCCCTTGGAACTACAACCAGACGTTGGTCACATATAAAGGGAAGGAAGTTAAAGGAGAAGTAAATGAAACAAACCGATCTGGGAAGTATCATAACCCATAAGAATTGAACAAAACCAAGCAGAAGCGTTTCCCCCTAAAAAAGCCTGTTACTGCTGAAAAAGCAGAGGAATTCTTTCGAAAGATGAAAACCTCGGAGTATATTGTAATTGATGAACTTATAAAGGCTCCCTCCCAGGTTTCACTCTTGTCTCTACTGATGAGCTCAAACGAGCACCAAAAGGTGCTCTAAAGACGCTGAATGAGGCGTATGTTCCAATCGAGACCACGGTTCAACGGTTGGAAAGAATGGCAGAGTGGTTCTTCGAGGTTAACCGAATATTCTTCAGCCGAAATGACTTGCCTCCCGAAGGAGCTTCCCACAACAAGGCCCTACACTTAACTGTCAAGTGTAAGGGATACTATGTGAAAAGGGTCATGTTGGATGGGGGGGAGGGTCCGGGGTAGATACTTGCCCTCTCTCAATATTACAAACGATGAAAATTGGGACTGAAAGGATTAGGCCGGACAATTTTTGTGTGCGTGCTTTCGACGGTGTCAAAAGGGATACTATAGGAGAAATTAATTTAGTCCTAACCACCAGACCCTAGATTTTGATGTAACATTCCAAGTTCTGGACATGGACACTTCCTATAAATTTCTATTAGGAAGACCTTGGATCCATGTTGCGGGAGTCATCCCTCTACTCTCCATCAAATGGTCAAGTTCGAATATGAGAACCAAGAAATAGTTGTCCATCGAGAAGATGAACAGTCAATCTACAGGGACCCGTCAGTCCCATGTCTTGAGGCAAGAGAGGGAAGCGAGCACACATCATTTACCAAGCCTTTGAAATTGTGCTCGCCGACCAGTGCGAGGAAGGAACCCCATGTCCTCAACCTTGTTTATCAAGCGCATAAATCATGGTTTCCAGCGAAACGATCAAACATGGATACAAGCACGGGAAAGAGCTCGGGGTATCCTTGCAGGGTGTCACATAACCTGTTACCTTGCCTGCCAACAAAAAAAATTCTTTAGCATAGGTTTCTAGGCTACCGATGCCGATGAAAAATGGGCTAATAAACGTAAGAAAGATGGGTGGGTTTTGCCTCATTCAATCCCGCACCTCGCCAGATCATTTGTTAAGCCAAGATATATAGAATAGGAAGAAGAGGCATTTACGGCCGATGAAATTGAGGATATTTGTGAAGATATGAGGCAAATTCTCTACGAAGTCCACATGGTCCAACCGAGCGAAGTCTCAAGCACGCTGGGGTGCAATACATGGGAACCAATGCTAAATTGCAAAACTGGAAAGCTACTCCATTCCCAGTCAGGCGGGAATCCCGGTAGTTCAATCTTTCCATATTTTCTGCACTCCGAGTTATTTCAGGGTGTAACTCGAGTGTTTTCAGTTTGTTGTCTTTTAAATTCCAATGTAAACCCTGCTATCTTCAAATTCAATGAAATGAAATCAATATTTCATCGTCTATGGATCTTTTTCTGTTATTCTTTCTGATTTTGTTATTTTTCTTATCTTTTTAGTCCTAATAATGCGGACTTAAATAACATGACATGCTTGCGGACTTCATGCCCAGATCTTAAAACGTTGTCTAACTGTGAAATAATGAATCAAGAGCTCGAATATGATGAAGATGAGGCTTTTAGGGAAATAAATCGAGAATTGGAACAATTTGAGAATAAAACTAAGCCAAACCTAAATGAAGCCGAGCCAATTAATTTGAGCAGTTCAGAAGAGATCAGAGAGACCATGATAAGCATTCACGCTGAGGAAAAAACTAGAGATGCATTGATTCAACTTTTGTTTGAATTTAAAGACGTGCTTGCATGGTCCTACGACAATATGCCAGGAGTAAGTGTCGATCTCGTAGTAAACAAATTACCAACTTATCCTGGTTGTCCGCCTATCCAACAAAAGCAGAGAAAATTCAAAACAGACATCAACAACAAGATTAAAGAAGAGGTTGCAAAACAACTAAAAGCCGGTGTGATCCGAGTGGTCCGATAAACTACATGGTTAGCCAATATAGTCCCGGTACCAAAAAAGGACGGGAAGATCCGAGTATGTGTTAACTACATGGATTTGAACAAAGCGATTCCCAAGGACAACTTTCCGTTACCAAACATCCAGATCATTTTCGACAATTGTTCCAAACATGAGGTACAGTCTTTTGTGGATTGTTATTCTGGGTATCATCAAGTCCTGATGGATGAAGAAGATGCAGAAAAGTAAGTTTTCACCACACCATGGGGGACCTACTATTACAAGGTCATGCCATTCGGTTTGAAAAACACCGGGGTAACTTACATGAGAGTTATGACTGCCATCTTCAATGACATGATGCATCAAGAAATTGAGGTGTACGTTGATGATGTAATCATTAAATCCAGAACACAAGAAGGCCATGTTCGAGATTTGAGAAAGTTCTTTGAGCGTCTACATAAGTATGACTTGAAATTGAACCCTGCTAAATGTGCATTTGGGGTTCCATCTAGGAAACTCTTGGGGTTTATAGTCAGTCGAAGGGGCATTGAGTTAGGTCCAACAAAGATAAAATCTATCCGAGATCTTCCGCCTCTGAAAACCAAGAAAGAGGTCATGAGCTTGCTGGGAATATTGAATTATATCAGCCGGTTCATCGCCCAGCTTACGACCACCTGTGAGCCCATATTTAAGCTATTAAAGAAAGACGCGTCGATTAAATGGACAGATGAGTGTCAAGAAGCTTTTGACAAGATCAAAGAATATTTGTCAAATCTGTCGGTATTGGTCCCGCCTAAAACTGGAAGACCTTTGTTCCTGTACCTAACGGTCTTGGAGAATTCTTTTGGTTGTGTCCTCGGGCAACATGATGAGACCGGAAATAAATAGCAAGTCATATGCTATACGAGAAAGAAATTTACTAGTTATGAAGCCAAATACACCTTCCTGGAAAGATCTTGTTGTGCCTTAGCTTGGGTCGTTCAAAAGCTCAGACATTATTTGTTGGCTTATACCACGTATCTCATAACCAGATTGTACCCTCTAAAGTACATATTCCAAAAATCGATGCCTACGGGAAGGCTAGCCAAGTGGAAAATCTTGCTCACTGAGTTTGACATTGTCTATGTCACCCGCACGGCCATGAAAGCCCAAGCCTTGACCGATCATTTAGCTGAGAACCCAGTTGATGACGAGTACCAACCCCTAAGCACTTATTTCCCAAATGAGGAAGTAAATTCAGTTAAGGTAATCCCAGAAGACACTAAGACTTGGAAAATGTTTTTTGATGGAGTTGTAAATACGAAGGGTGTTGGGATTGGGGCAATTTCGATTTCGCCCACGGGACAGCACTATCCGGCCGCCGCCCATTTTCGGTTCTTCTGTAAAAACAACACTGCTGAATATGAAGCTTGCATAATGGGCATGAACATGGCAGTTGATATGGATGTAGAGGAATTATTAATCATGGGAGACTCTGATTTGATCATTCGGCAAGCATAAGGCGAATGGGAAACTCGAGATATCAAGCTTATCCCATATAGACAACATGTGGAAGATCTTAACAAACGGTTCAAATCCATTAAATTCATGTATATCCCACGATTCCACAATGAGTTAGATGACGCATTATCTACCTTAGCTGCAATGTTGACGTATCCGGGCAATGTCCATATTGACCCGTTAGAGATTCAAATCCAAGAAAGACATGGTTATTGCTACACGATTGAAGTAGAACCCGACGTCCAACCGTGGTATCATGATATTAAAAGGTTCTTGAAAACAAAAGAATACTCGTAGCAGGCCAGTGGAGACCAAAAGAGAACCATTAGAAGGATCGCCAGCAGTTTCTTCTTAAGCGAAGAAGTGTTGTATAAAATAACTCCAGATTTGAATCTGTTAAGGTGTGTGGACGCCAAAGAAGTTGAAAAGATCATGAATGAAGTGCATTCAGGAGTATGTGGGCCCCACATGAATGGATATTTCCTTGCAAAGAAAATCATGCGAGCAGGTTATTACTGGATGACCATGGAAAAGGATTATTTCAGTTTTGTCTGAAAGTGCCATAAGTGTCAGATACACGGTGACCTGATTCATGCACCACCCTCAGAGTTGCATCTTATGTCAGCATCTTGCCCGTTTGTTGCTTGGGGTATGGATGTCATCGGACCAATCGAGCCGAAAGCCTCAAATGGGAACAAATTTATCTTGGTTGCCACTGATTATTTCACAAAATGGGACGAAGCGGTCACCTTCAAAGTCGTCACCAAGAAAGGAGTGGTGGACTTCGTGCATTCCAACATTATCTGTCATTTTGGTATTCTAAAAACTATCATTACTGACAATGCTGCGAATCTGAATAGTCATTTGATGAGGCAGATATGCGAACAATTTAAAATTACACACCGTAATCCACTCTTTACCGACCCAAAGTCAATGGCACCGTTGAAGCGGCAAATAAAAACATCAAGAAAATCTTCAGGAAAATGATCCAAAGTTCTAGGCAATGGCACGAGAAGTTGCCTTTTGCATTATTAGGATATCGCACGACTGTGCGCACATCAGTTGGGGCTACGCCTTGTTTATTGGTTTATGGCACTGAAGCCGTGATACCTGCAGAAGTCGAAATTTTGTCTCTTTGGATCATTGTTGAAACTGAAATCGAGGATGATGAATGGGTCAAAACCCGGCTGGAACAGTTAACTATGATTGATGAGAAACGGATGATTGCGGTTTGTCACGGACAGTTGTACCAACAAAGAATGACCCGCGCCTACAAAAGAAAGTGCGGCCTAGGAACTTCGAAGTGGGGCAACTCGTTCTAAGACTTATTCTCCCGCATCATGAAGAAGCGAAAGGAAAGTTCGCCCCGAATTGGAAAGGTCCACACATTATAAGAAAGCTGCTGCCAAAAGGAGCATTGAACTTAGGAGACATCGAAGGAAATGACCCTGAAACGGCTATCAATGCAGATGCAGTCAAAAGATATTATGTTTAACCCCTTTCACGGTCTTGACACTCTCCGATTGGGTTGACGAAGGCTTTCACTCTCGCTATACAAACACTATCAACTTTTGTAAACCCTTTGAGCCGTCTATTCTTCTTTCATCACCCTACTTGGAACCAAAGTTGTCACAAAAAAAAATCAAATCAAAACAAAAACAAAATGTTTCCCTGAACTACGTTCGACTAGATTCCGAAAGGATACGTAGGTAGCCTCTCTCTGGGGTTCAGTCGCACCAAAATAAAGATCCAAATTCCCCCTCCCCCCGAAGATGAAACTGGGGTAGAATTTACAATGGTTTGGCGACGTTTTCGCCTAAAAGGTTCCAAAGTTGCAATTCAATTAAAATTCTTTTTACCTGAAGCCTTTTCAAGTCCTTCAGATCAATCAGTAAAGATGTTCAAATTGGAAGATATGGTTACTTGGATCTAATACAATCAAATGAGAGAGTCCTACCGATGAAAATCCACACGGGCACCGTAGGGCGATGGTAAGCAGAGAAACTGAAAATGAGAGAGTGTTGTTAGTGAAAACTCGCAAAGAGCACTATAAGGTGACGACAAGAAAAGAAATGAGATAGGTTAGAAGGTGAAAACCCGCAAAGGGCACCGCTGATCGAAAAGAGGATAATTAGTCACTGACATGGACAAAGTCCCGGACAAGGTTTCTCAATCTTGAGGTATAGATTATGACGGATTTCTGAGAGTTAGACGGTTCGCATAGATCAGGAATCCAGTCCAAGAGGCATGTCATGTTCATTGAAGGCCGCATACACTCCAGATAAGTCCTTCTTTCCTTTCCCCGAAAGGGATACCTCCTGTCTAAGTTCATTTATCCGTTCCATTATTTATTTTCGTTTAATCCCTTTTGATTTAATTCTATTCTAAAGTAAGACAAAGAAAGGATGGCAAGACCGATCTATAAGGTTCTCATTTGATACAAGCTAGTATGCAAAAAGAGCCCAGCCTCAGCAAGTACATCGAATCGGCCTCGACCGGCCATGATGGTTGATGCTTCGAAATCAATAATTTTCGGAAGGAAAGGGACCAAAGTTAAAATGCCACAAAGGCAAAGTAAAGTTAAAGAAGGTTAAGTCCCACATGGTTAACCGTCCTGGTAAGATATTGGAAAAGCCAAGATCTCCAGGGTTAGAAATGAAACCAATCCCCAACAAGCCAACAAGCAGTTGAGATTTTCGTCAAAAAGATGGGCCGAGATCAAGTGACCGAAGTAATGAAGGCCACGAAACCAACCACCATTTCAAATTGAAAAATTGTTCTTTGTTTGAAGGAAATAGGAAAACATGTGTAACCCTAAAGCAACCTTGCAATAAGCAGGAGCAATCAAAAGAAGTTGTGCAAAAACTAGAAGCAGCATAAGGTCTCCAAATTCTTTCCCGCATTCACTTATCCTCTCAAAGTAAAGGAAGAAAAGAAGAAATGATGTTGAAAACAATTAAAACTTAAGATAGTATAGGGCCTCAAATCCCTAGCTACACTTTTCCAACATAAGGTCTCCATTCCCTAGTTGATACCAACATAACTCGATGCCAACATAGGATATCTCATTCCTTAGTTGATGAATTTTCCAACATAGGGTCCCACTCCCTAGTTGATGCTACCATAACCTGATGACTTTTCTAACATAGGGTCCCACTCCCTAGTTAATGCCAGCATAACCTGATGACTTTTCCAACATAGGGTCCCACTCCCTAGTTGATGCCAGCATAACCTGATGACTTTTCCAACATAGGGTCCCACTCCCTAGTTGATGCCAGCATAACCTGATGACTTTTCCAACATAGATTTTNCCTAGTTAATGCCAGCATAACCTGATGACTTTTCCAACATAGGGTCCCACTCCCTAGTTGATGCCAGCATAACCTGATGACTTTTCCAACATAGATTTTCACTCCCTAGTTGATGCCAACATAACCTGATGACTTTTCCAACATAGGGTCCCACTCCCTAGTTGATGCCAGCATAACCTGATGATTTTTCCAACATAGGATCCCACTCTCTAGTTGATGCCAGCATAACCTGATGACTTTTCCAACATAGGGTCTCACTCCCTAGTTGATGCCAGCATAACCTGATGATTTTTCCAACCCAGGGTCTCTAATCCCTAGTTGATTTCACCTTTTAGACATAGGGTCTCCAGTCCCTAGTCTACATTTACTCTGGGTGCACCAGTCCCGCCTTTTATCGCTTTCAATAATAAAGTAGTATAGAATTTTGTTACAATAACTCGAAAAATTTTCCTAGCAAAAACTGGCACAGAAAATTTCGTTCGTTTGTTTTTTATTTTGACCAGATTATACCTTAGGACACTGGGTTCGAGACGACAAAAGAAGAAGTTTCAATACAGAATAAAAGAAAAGAAGAAAAAAGAAAGCTGAACCCAAAGTACAGAAGTGGAGAAGATGTAGACTGCTCGGGACAAGATTGAAGTTATCAGTTCTGTATGTCCCGTCTTGATCTGAAAGACGAGAAGATTGAACAAGCACCTACGGATAACAAGCATCAAGATCTAGATCAGAGTCCGCATAAAGAACTAGTCAAGACTCTAGATCAAGCTTCGAAAACTTACAGATAGGAATCTTGTAACTCGTTGTTGATAGGCTTAGTTAGTTTTCTTCGTTTTGTTACTTTGGTGTAATAAGGAGTTCAGCAGCAGTAACAGTAGTAACCGTAGTGAAATCACGGCTTTCCGGTAGTCCCAGCTACCAAAACTTCCAGAACTACACTAACCTGATTCCTTTATAGCCAAAGATATGTAGGCAACCTTTGAAGCAAGGTTCGGTCAGATTTTTTCGAAATGCTTCCCATGGAGTATCAAAACGGGTAAAATTCGTTCGTGACTGCTTACTTTGTCTTTGCCCAAAAACTCGTCGTGTTTCCGAGAAAAGAGGGGCAGCTGTGAGCATGTAATTTTTACCCTACCAAAATATTCTTATAAGATTAATAAATAAAATTAGTCCTATTTATTTTTAGATTTTTTTTTTAGGATTTTTTGGTGTTTATTTGGAATTATTTGCACTTTAGTCGCATTTTCATTTTTTAAAGTTATGAAAATTAATAAAAAATATTTAAACCTTCATCATCGTGCATTTTTAGGTTTTTAATGTAATTTAATGCCTAATTACACATTTTAATCACTTCATTGAAAGAAAATCAAAAACAAAATTGTTTGTTTTGACATTTTTAAGTTTTAGTATTAAATTAGCAATTTTCCTTTTTAAATCTAAGATTGACTAAATATGTAAACAATACAAATTGATAATTAGTGTAATTTTATAATTAAGACAATTTAGTACATAACTTAGGGTTTATTTAAATTAACTAGCTTTTAAGATTAAAGAAAAAGGGGTTCTTTGCTTCTTCAAACCAAGCCTAACCCCAAATTCAATTCAAAAATACCAAGTCCAATCCCCAAATACACGATCCAAAACCACCCAGCCCAAATCCTATCTGGTCTGCCCCATCTCCCCTCTATTTAATCCAGGTAGTTGATCTCTAATAGATCCAACGGTCCGGAACTCCCTCCTTTTTTAATATAAAAGTGTCCTAAACCCTCCATCCCCCCTCATTTTCAAACTCCCCACTCTCTCACATCTCTCTCAACTCCCCAAACCCTAGTCTGCCCTCCCTAGTCGCCCCATCTCCCTCCTCTCTCCTTGCGTATCTTTTGCCTCCGCCTCCGCCTCCGCCTCTCCCTACAGCGCCGCCGTCTGCCGGCGGCCTTCAAGCGCCACCAAAATTACACCAATCAACTCCTCTCCTTCTCCTCTACCTAACCCCACCAAGCAATTCACAAAACACCAATGAATCTAAACCTAAAATAGGACCGAAACCCTAGTTCCACCCTAACCCCGCCACCGAAAATCGCCTAAGGCGGCGGTGGAGCTCCAAAACTCCTCAAACTCACACCATACACTCTCCTAACCTCCTTTAATCTCATCCTACCAAACAAATCCCCAAAAACCCAACCAAAATCCCTAGATCTTAGATCTAAAAGGTCGAAACCCTAAATCCACCACATCAAGGATCTCGTGCCAATATCTCCCATCAAGGATCTCAAATCCCAAATGGGTGTATTGGCATGAGAGTTTTAGCGGCTAAATTTGATATTTTTATGGAAAAAAAAAAGAAAAAAAAAGCTTAACCTAGTTTGTATAATAATCCTCACGACAAGATCTTTCACCGGGGATTTTAGATTCTGAGAAAGAGTCTTGGCGCGAGGGTTTTTAGCAACTAGATCTGAAAAATGGAGTTCTTTAATTGTTGTTTTTATTCTTTCTGTTTTTCTTTATGTTTATTTTTATTATTATGTTTATTTTCAATATTGCATTTTATTTTTTTATTTACTGTTATGTATTTATTATTATTTTATTTACTGTTTTTTTTCTTACTATTATTCTTTTTTCGTTTTTTGTTGTTGTTTATTTACTATTTCCTTTACTTATAGTTATTAATTGATTGAGCCTAGCAAAATAGACAGACCCATGGCTTTGTTAAAAAAAAATTAAGAGCCCAAGCTATTCAGGCCAAGAGTCACCTGACTCAGGCTTAGAACCAATCTGGTTCTGAGGTAATTCTAAGACCCTTAAGGGTCAATTTTGGAAACATAATTCTAAAAATCATTCAGAAAGTACTAGAACTTTCTAGAATAGGGACAACGGTCCCAATGCTGAGTAGGAAAAGAGGGATAAGATCCAAAAATATCTAAAAATAAGACACTTGTCCACTTTTTGAGATAAGGAAGGTACTAGAAATTGGATAGCTGTCCATTTCTGTCAAAAAGATGCATTTTTCCTGATTTTTAGGAAATTATGGCATATTCTTTTGTATCCTAATTCTTATACCTTTTTACTCCTTCACTCTATAAATACACTCCTTCTTTTCATTATACACAAACCTGGATATACATTTTAGACCTAAAAATACACTGATATAGATCTGAAAAGTAGAGAAAATTTCCTGAAAAATACACTAATTCTGCACTGCTTTTGGAGTCTCTTTCTTTCACTTTTAGCAAAGAACTCCTACTAGGTTTCATACTATTTTCTCGGATTCTTGGGCTTTTGATTGGAAGTTGTTTTGGGTTTTCCTGTTCGGATTTTTTGGTTGCTGCTTTTACTCAAGTTTTCAGAGACATATTTTCTCTCTTTGCTTTGTTTTCTTGCTGTTGTCAAGGTATTTTCCTAACAATATAAAGTTAATATTGTTGTATCATGAATGTGATTTGTTGGTTATCAAGAATCTGTATTTTATTTGAATGTTACATGAATCGTGTTGGTTGTTTAAGAGTTATGTGTAAATTCATGTAATTTTAGTTATTTACACTATTTTAGGCTTCTTTCATTTATTAAATTGTATGTTCGATGCAGCAATATCACATAAATCATTTTCCAGAAAATTTTGTTAGAATAGGCAGCTTGGTTATCATTGTTCAGTTAGCAAAAAATATAATAATTTAGTTTTACTGCATTTTCTGGTGTGATAGTTTAATAGATCAGTAACTTTATCATACTGTTTTAAATAATAAATAATTCTGATTTATGTTAGCCTAAAGTCATGAAAAAAATAGATTTTTGCAAGTAAGCTAAATGGTAACCAAGATACATTTTAAGGCCTAAAACCAATTGGGTTCATGAAATTGTGTTCCTTTTTACTAAAAAAATGAGTTGATCAATGGCCTTTACACTTCAAGATTTTCAAATACAAATGAGTTTTAAAAGCCAACCTTTCGAAATAAGGACTTAGGCAAATCACTATGAAGATTGCCCAAAATTTAACAAAATTTCGATTTATTCAAAAATCCTTTTTACTTCTGTTTTTAAAAGGTAAACAAAATATAGGTAAAACTTTACAAATGTCATTACAAAATTTTATATCAAACTCCTTCACACAAATATGCATGGGGCTAGAGTTCGCTTGGACTCATTATCATCAGACCCAAATCTTATCTTTTAAATTCATTTATTTGTCCATAAGTGGATATTGGCTAGAGTCATTTAGACTAATTAGTAGGCCCGAATCTTCCTGAATTAAATGTGTTTAATTGATTGAATGCTTAATAACATTATTTTGGACCAGATTCATCTAGACTCGGTCAGGCCCAAGTCCCTTTAGATTTAAATTCATTAACCGTTGAGTAATAGACAATATATGTCTAGGGCTAAAGTTCATTTGGACTCAGTCCTTGTCAGGCCCCAAACTTTAAAATCTGGCCCTGTTTGGCAGTTAATACACAAGCTGCCCCATTTGATTAAATAAATGTCTCACATATTTTTGGAACATTTACACCTAGTTACATGACATAGGGTACTTAGTTTAGAGACATAATCACAATTTTAGGTATACTTTAAATTGGATTAATTATTACAATTATGTACACGCATGTGTGACATAGTTGTGATGCCCAAGATAAACCAAGGTATACGTTCGTGTGACCATGGTCAAACATTAGTAAATAAAATGTCCTAAATCAAACACTCGTAGAAATGCTTTAGGAGCGGGTTTTTAAATTGCTATCATGATTTGGTTTCTTTTCAAATAAATTCAAAGTATGTGTTCCGGCAACTTTGACCAAATCTTTTTATTAAATAAACTAAGTATAGGAATTGAGTATACATACGCGTAACTCATCTTAAGTTAATTTTTTAAATACAGATTATCAAGTAATTAATAGCGGTAAAAGGTAAAAATAAATATAGGTCCTAAAATGAGTAATTAGACAAAATAGGCCAAGTATAAATTGCTAAGCGACCGTGCTAAAATCACGAAATCCGGGAATGCCTAACACCTTCTCCCGGGTTAACAGAATTCCTTACCTAGTTTTTTCTGGCTTCGCAGACTTTAAACGAAGTCAAATTTTCCTCGATTTGGGATTTAAAATAAACCGGTGACTTGGGACACCATAAATTATTCCAAGTGGAGACTCTAAAATAAATAAATAATCTCATTTCGATTAATGTCACTTCAATTGGAAAAACTCCTTTATATACTTCTGCGGGTAAAAAGGAGGTGTGACAAATACCAGTTAATTAAACTAAATCACTCACTATTTAATTCAATCACTAATTAAATCCTTTATAATTCCGCTTAAACTATTTCATGTAACAAATACAAAATTCATTGGCTGGGTTTTCACATGAAAACTTACAAGCTTATATAAAGGGGCATCATCAAACTCAAAACCGAGTTATGGAATCTACCAACTAATTATTATTTCACAAATGCTATTCACTATTATCCAATCTATTAGGTATACACTAACTTTGAATAGAGTTGTACCTTTTGATAAATCAAAATAATAAATAAATCACGTTGATCATAATAATTATATCAAGATTAGGAGTATAAGCTCATTTAATGAATTAGAGAAAATATTTTATATATATTCAATACAAAAATATCTTTCTCTACTTGGTCCGTTCAATATACACTAAGTATACTAGTACAAGAAGCTGGAGTAAAACCACTCTCATAATCAAGACAAATTATACTTTAATCTTGTGCTACAATCATCAAGATATTTTGCCCAATAATATCTACGATTGTGAACATAGTTTATTAATTATGAGAACCGACAATTTAATCTTCTGTGCATGAGCTAAGACTCCATATACTAAATTGTCTACAAATCTTTTGTGGTAAGCTCTTTGTAAACGGGTCTGCCAAATTATCCTCTGACGCAATCTTCAACACTCTTGCATCACCTCTCTGAGTTATGTCCCGAATTAAATGATATTTACGCTCATTATGCTTACTCATTTTATGATTTCTTGGTTCCTTTGAGTTTGCAACTGCACCACTATTATCACAATCACTCAATAATTATATTGACTTGCAAGCATCATCTATTAAAAATGCATAGAATTTACTCAATAATGATAAAATAAAATACAATTAATAATTATTTTTCTGTTAAGTACGCAAACTTGAGGCAATAATGATGAAATAATAGTAGATAAAATATATTCTAAATGAGTTATTATAATTGTTATTATAATTTTCACAATTATTCTAACAATACAACCCCCTATATTTTTTATATATTAGTTGATTATTGTAAATTATTGACTCAACATTAGTCATTGTTAAAACTTATATTTCCACGTATTCAATTTTTTCCGTAGGAGTTACATGTTAACCTCATTGTGCTAAATGTAATTATTTTACTTAAATTAAGGCATAAATAACAATAATTTTTATAAAATATTCTTACAAAACTTAAGGACTTTGATTGGTTAGATTTGGGATCAATATATATAATTTAGAAAGTTATACATTTTAGTTTATTATAACTCAAAGATGTTGTTTAATATAATACTTATATGAGTTTTTAAAAATTATTTGCTTATTGACGTGGGGAACACACACAACGCGCGTACCCTAAAATAAGTTATTATAAAAGCGAGAATATTAGTTGAAATTATTTAAAAAAAACATAAAACTTAAATTCTAGAAAAGCAATTGAGACAAAGAAAAAAAGTTCATGGTCTTGGTTAACATCTATTTGTGATACGGCACCTTCTTACCATATAAGTTTTCATGGACGCTTTTATTTCCTTTGAATATTGGTTTATGAATTGTGTGATTATATTTGGCTTGCTAATTATATCAATACTACTTTTCAATTCTTTATTTTATGCAAGTAAAGTAATACTTACTATAATATAACGTGTCTTGTTATGTTATACTATATGGATAAGTTGCTTAAATTTATAATTTTAAAATATAGATATGATTAGGAAAGTGTTAATTTATGGGCAAATTTTACTGAAAGTGGTGGTGATTTTAGAAAAAGAATGAAAGACTGATAAACCGATATCATACATGCAGAAACTACAACGAGCAATTTGCAATCAAAGTACTCTAAGAATTTACTTTCTCCTCTAATACAATGAAGGATATTATTTCAAATTTATCCGAAATAAATTTATTGACGTTTATGTTTTGCCAAACGATGAAAACAACACTCTAATGGTGTATTGTATCTATGGCAACATGTATTCTCACTGTCAAATTTATGTTTGTACTTTTCAAGAGAATTTTCAGTGTCACGAAGAGTTGTGATTTTGACAGCAATAAAAATAAATGAAAGGAACATACATCAAGAATATCTTCTATATACACTACACAAGAAAGCATTGAGTGAGATACCCTTCATTACATATTTATACCTTATCAAATAAAAAAGTAAAAAAAAAAAAACATAAGTATCTTATTAAACTTTACAAAAGACTTTGTTTCAATAATATTAATATCATTTTGCAAAATTGTATATCACGTGACTCAATATACACGTGCAGCAGAAACTAATTGCTATAAGATTGAAATGTGTATAATTATTATTGTTCTTCAATATTCCACCGCGACTTGTCTTCAACCTTTCATTTGCACGATTCAAGCAAACCATTCAAAAGTCGTCGCCATTCCCTTTCTCTCTGAGTTTCATATACTCGTCGACTTCAACGCCTTTGGGTCCCTCCGGGGACCGGTAAACAGAAAGGTCTTCAACGCTGTTCCCTGAACCAGTTGAAGACCTTTTTATTCTTAAATTTTCCAATCATTTAACCCATGATTTCAATCTAATTCTCAAACCGTTGTGTGCATAAATATAATATTCGAGTGATAATGGGTTGCCGCAGCAGCAAGGCAGCTGATGCTAGCACAATTTCGCGATGGCGTTCCACTGGCATCGTTGCTTTACGCGACTCTAAATTGAAGGCATTTCCTTAATTACCCCATTCTCTCTCGCCTTTTGTTGCTGTTCCCTTTATTATTTTTCTCTGTTATATCTGATTATTAAGGTTAATTACACATCTCTACATGACTCTTCTTTTCTTAATTGCTTTATTTTCATTTTTTCTGATTACAATTACAGCTTCTAATTATTGCAATCACAATTCATAATGTTTATCTCATGGTATTTTTAATGCATCACCTTTCTTTAACTATTCATGGAAAATACGTTTTTGGACTTTAAATCCGTTGTATGTTTGATTAGCGTTTGACGGGTGATGCTTACTGTGATGAAATGCTAAAAAACAGTTAAATAAGGCAATTCATTTAGCCTATTTGAAAAGGTCAAATGTATTTGATTTCCTGACTATCCTTTCTGTTTCTGTAAACAGACATTTCCTGATGAAGTTTTTGACTTGGAAAGATCTGTACGTACCCTCGACTTAACACACAATAAACTGGGTACTGCTCTTTAGTTTCTTGAGCTCATGATTTATATATTTCTTATCACTTTAGAGTATAAAAACAAATGCAACTAGAAGATTATTTTCATATACTTTTTATCTTATTTTCCTAAAGATTGTTTTCCTGGAAGCTAATTCTTACTATCTTCTGTTGTGACAGTTGAAATTCCCATGGAGATCAACAAACTAACTAACTTACAACGTCTTGTAAGTACAATATCCTGCTCTCCCTCTCTTTTTTCATTTCTTAAAATTGAACATATTCCTATTAATGATGAACATACTTCTTAAGTTGATTATCTGAATTAAGAGCAAAAAAACTTATCTCTAACTCCTTTCAGATTTTAGCTGATAACGTTATTGAGCGCCTTCCCATGAATCTGGGGTTGCTTCAGTCTTTGAAAGTGGCAACACTTGATGGGAATCGGATCACAAACTTGCCTGATGAATGTAAGTCCAGATATGTTAGATCACTCGTGTTAAGTGGTTTACTTTTGTCTTTTTGTTCGTCTGCACTCTCTGTTCTAACTACGTAAAATTACTGTGTTCAGTGGGACAGTTGGTGAAACTTGAGCGTCTGTCTATCTCAGCAAACTTGTTGACAAGCTTGCCTGACACAATCGGGAGCTTGCGGAGTGTGAGTGATTTATTACACTTTATATGTTACCTGCTTTCTCAGTTCTATTTGATGTGCCAATATTATTAAGTACTTTTTTTTAATTGTTTGGCTAAATACTTTTACTGTAAACGTGTTTAGGTGAAAAAGAATTACTTAAGTTTTGATCTTGCCAATGCCTTTGATTGGAGAACGTTCTGTAAATTGATACAGGACTATTTTGTTTAAACTGCATGTTTCTGTTAATGCATGCTCTTATGAAATAAAGCCTGACTTATTTCTCAAGTTATGCTATTAAGCCACCTTATTGTGACATTTATTAACTTGTTACACATCTTACTTAATATTTTAATTTGTTTCCCACTATCTTCCTCATTTTCACTATTAAAACAAAGTAATTACTTTGTGAACTTCGTAGTTGTAACTTATCATTCAAATTCTTCTGGTTGTTGTTTTGGGATGATGAATTCGGGGCTAAGAATCAAGTTCAATGGTTCTGTTGACTCTAGAACTGTTTATACAATGGCACATATTGTTATTAAAAGATTCTCAGCTACTTACGAGTTCTATATGATGTTGTTTCTCTGTCTATGTGTGTGAAAGTCGTACTGCTTAGATTGGCATCTTCTTCAGTTCCTATTCACTGAAAAATTTTGAGCATTAGAATTTGATAATATCTTTTGGCAATGCAGTTGGTTTTGTTAAATGTTTCAAACAACAAGTTAAAATTTCTTCCGGAATCAATTGGAAGTTGCTTTTCTTTGGAAGAACTGCAAGCAAATGGTACCTTTATCTTTAGCTCATAATCCTTCTGATTTTTCTGTCTCTCCTTTTCCTTTGGTTTCCTGGGTGTCGGAGCTTTCTATGCATATCATTGAACATTAGAAACTCTTTCTCGTCTTACATGTGAGAAGACTAGTAACTGTAGTTGCCATTTTGAGTTGATATACGATATCATTTTCTACTTTTCTCCTTTTTTTCAAATTCACAGTTAGTACTTTTACTGCTTTCTCTTGAGCCTATGATTGCTTCTGTCACAGATAACTCTATTGAAGAGCTTCCTGGTTCAATTTGCAATCTCATTCAACTAAAATCACTCTGTTTGAACAATAATAATCTTAATAAGGTAATTTTCAAAATTTCCTTTCTAGTCTCTCTCTCTCTCTCTCTCTCTCTCTCGCGCACACACACACACACACACTCATGGACATGTGCAAAAGCATGGGAAGCATAAGTAGATCTAAGCTTTTACTCTCTGTATCACGTAATATTTTTGAGTAAAATCGATATTTACTTTGTTATAGACTGAAATTTTCTTTTGATGCTTGTAGTGTTCTCTCTCTCTCTCTCTCTCTCTCTCTCCTTTCCTTACAAAAGACTATATAGCAGAGTTGTATATAAGTATGTTATATAGCTCTTCATCAACCATAAGACAAGCATGGAAAAGCATAGTTTTTAATGAAGAAAAAGCTTTACATAGGGATTACTGTAATTGAAACATTCTCGTGTCTTTCACTTGAGATGTGAAGTAGTCGTTGTGCCAAATATAGATATTTGCTTAGTAATCTTCATCTGAAGTCATTTGCTTAAACTTCTAAGTAGATTCTTGTCTTTAAGGCATTATCATCCTGGAAATTTACTCTTCTACTAGCTTTGGTGCTTATTTTATAGACATCTTTTAGCTATTGATACATTGGTTCTCATTTTCTCAGATGCCTTTAAATTTATTAAAAGAATGCAAGGGTTTGCAAAGCATAGCCCTACATGGCAATCCCATTTCCATGGACCAATTTCAACAAGTAAGTCACTATTGTGCTCACTTCCGTGCATCCTGAAAAAAGTCACTAATGGAGATCTCCACTGACTACTTTTCTTTCAGATGGAAGGATTTCAAGAATTTGAAACCAGGCGTAAAAAGAAGTTCGACAAACAAATTGATTCAAATGTGATAATTAGTTCTAAAGGGCTTGACGAGGGTGTTGATTTGTGATACCAATGTTGCCGTTTTTTGGTAAGGGTCTCCATGTTATTAATCTTGTCTTTATATCTTTACTTCCTATTTTGGTAAAAAAAAAAAGGGGGAACTTCTCCAATCCTATACAGTTGGGCATTAGCCACATTTCGCGAAAAAGGGGTTGGCATCTGCTTGTAATGTCTGTTATGTCTGAATTTGACTACTTCATTGTAGTCAAATGCTCATGCCATTACTTGATATGCATGTTAGCTTTGATCTTACCTCCGTACCATATTGCCTCTGCTATCATTTACGCCCCAACCATATAGCTTGTATGACAGCTATAAGCTTATAGCGCTGCCACTGAGGGTATCCATGGTGGAAAACATGTTCAATCTAAAAAAATTACTAAATAATTGTTTACAGACAATGTCCTTTGCAACATGATTCTGTTATCTTCCAGTTAATTTGATTGCCAAACTAGTTTCAATTGAGTATGATGAAATGCCATAACTGCTGGCCAAATTTTTTTGTTGCAGTTGGTGGAAATGTGAGGCGTTCTAATTGTTTGACTTCGATAAATGGTTATTACTGCTGACTGCAAAGAATATGCTCAGGCCATTCAACAGTTATTCGTGGATTATTAATGTTGACAAACAGGGCAATGTATCGACACTGAGTTATGAGTTATGGTAATTGTAAATGTTTTGTATTTCAAGTTTTCCAATCACTTGTTTCTTTTTGTAAAATCTATGTATATATTTACTTAGATTAAGCCTGGTTATAGGTGCAACAATTTGGAACATAAATATATTAGTTTTTATAACATGTGCATGACTATCTATGAAACCCCTCTGTTATTTTTCAGAAATATAGCAGGAACATTGGTGTGATCTCATGCAAATGTCTAGAGTGTTACTGTAATGTATAAAGCATGAATCAAATTTTTTGAAGGGAAAAGAAAAACTAGTGTGGAGAAAATGAATGAAAATACCACGGTTAACGCCCCAGACAAATTTCTATGTCAATACCCACTAACAATAAAATTATCCAAGATTTCTGCATTATGCACAACTTACGTATTCATATTCTGCATATTCCACCATATAATTTACATTCTTTGATTTGCATCTTAACTGTTCAATTTTAATACAAAAAGATGTAAGATTTGTGATTCAGATTTAAATATTTCATATGGCTGAATTGAAATACAAAAATCAAAAATAATGTTCCGCCAACCAGAGGTGTGATTTGGTTAGTAGAAATCCTTTTACACATTCATGCCAAGTCTCAATTAGTAAAAGGTGAAACTAAAAATAAAAAGATCATAGAAAAAAGAAAAAGAAAAAATACAATACATACTAAGAATGGTAAACGTGAGAAATTTAACACAAAGGACAAGATACAGTAGTTGTAATCAAATTGTACCATATCTTTTTCCACACAAAATAATTCACTGAAGTTACACCACGTGAGTGACCAATTTTACTAGAGTATCCTTTTCCACACAAAAAAATAATGAAATAATCGTATGAATTCGAACATGTGAAATTAAAGTGGCAATTTCTTAGCCCTTAGCAGCACGTGAGTGACTAGTTAATTTCTAAACAAATCAGGCAATAAATCATATTGGGAATGCAGCCGTTCATTATTATGCCTGCTAGCCTCGGTATTTGGCGCAATTTTTTAGACCTCCTGCTTTACTATTTCCGGACGCGCCAATAACAGATTTCGCTACCTTTTTATCGTCAACCAATTTCCCCCAATTCCAATACCTACTATTCTTCCCCTCAAATCGACCTCGATTTTTCTTCTCGACCTTCAAATCAATTTTTGATTTGTCTAACTCGTTCTATCCTCTATCCATCTATACTTTTTTCGGCTATAGCCGTTTTGAAAATCAAATTTCGATTTTAGGGTTTCAGATTTCCTCTATTTTCTATAGATCTGTCAATTCCGAGCTCGTTTTTGTAAAATTAGTCGTTATTATATCTTTTTTTCTCTCTCTTGATTTCTCTGATTCTTTGAAAGAAAAATAGGGTTGATCTTCTCCCGATATAAATAGTTTGTGGATTTGGGATTTCTTGTTCAATTTTAAATTCTTTGAACCAATTTTTGGTTGATTTAATTAATTTACTTTTTTGATTGAAGAGTTGTATCTGAATTTGGGGATTTAGAGTTAGGGTTTTCATAAAAATTTGCAATTCATACTTTTACCTCTCAATTTTCCAAAAAAAAAAGAGAAGAAGAAAGAATTCTTTTTAAATAATTCTACCCGTATTTATATTGCTGTCCTCAAATTGAAAGATTGGCTAGCTCAGTTTTGCCGAAGTCCAGCTTCCCGTTCAAGGTACCCGAACCGTCCATCTTTCCCCCTATTTATTTTGCAGTCGTTAAGGTGCAAAAGTAAATTTTGTTACTACATGTAATTAGACAAACTTATGGCTCTCTTTTCCAGCTTTTCGTTCTTTAGGGATTTACTATGATAAAACTGATTTAAGGGGGCGTCGCTGTTTTATTCCCCTGCCACGTGTCACTAATTGATAATTTAGTTAGGTACGTATTATTCTGTGCAGTCTTCTTTGCTCGAAGACAGAATGAGCTGTTGTATATGTTATCTGAATCCGGAACCAAAATGTGGTTCTTTTGGACTCTATAGACCAAAATAGGTCTAAAATAAAAGACAACATAACTATATATAACGCCACAGTATGTGGCGCTATACATTAACGGTAACTGTGTCGTTAATGTATAGTGCCACATACTGTGGCGTTATATATAAAAAGCTGACAATATCTAGGTATAGCGCCAGGGGCCTTGGCGTTATACCCCATTTTTGAAAACGGGGCCGTCTTCTTCAAGACGACCCTCCTCCTCCCTTCTTCCGAATCCGGAACCAAAATGTGGTTCTTTTGGACTCTGTAGACCAAAATAGGTCTAAAAAAAAGAGGACGAAACTATAAATAACGCCACAGTATGTGGCGCTATACATTAATGGTAACTGTGCCGTTAGTGTATAGCGCCATCGACTGTGGCTTTATATATAAAAGCTGACCGGAAGCAGGTATAGCGCCACAGTGCATGGCGCTATACATAAAGCTTTATGTATAGCGCCGGGCACCGTGGCGCTATACCTGCTTCCTGAGCCCAACAATAATACGCCTTCAATAATTCAAAAAGTGTATAGTGCCCACTGCTTTGGCGCTAAACATTAAAAAAAGAATTTCTCCGACCAGCCATTTCCTATATAAAGAGGTTAGAATTGCATTGAAATTCATTCAAAAAAAATTTCAACTCTTGATCAAACGTTTATTGTTGTTAAATTCTCAAGCATTTTTTCATTATGTCTGAAGAGCGTAGAATAAAAGTTTCATTATATTGGGGGGTGAGGTTGTGATGGAGAATAACTCTGTGGGCTACAATTTAACTGCTCAGTGTCATGTTAAATTGCCACTTACAATGGAGTACGATAAATTGATATTGTTGTTATGCAAAAAAATGGGTGTGGGGAAACGTTCAGTGTTACTTAAAGTAACCGGACGATATCCGTATTCCGTCACTCCGCAAGAGGTTGCTTTTTACTCGGAGTTTAACGTTGACGATGATGAAACTTTGAGTGATTTTCTGAGGACTCCGGATGAATGCCGAGAATTTCTTTTAATCACAATGTTGGAGATGTACGTGAAGGTTGAAGACGTTCCAAAAAATGAGGTTGTGCGTAGTAGAGATACCCCCAGTCATCGGGTGATTATTCTGGAGCAGTTTTTGCCGGACAGGTTCCGGATGAAAGACTTTTCCTTGATTTAAACTTATTACCGTCGGGGAATGAGGAGGGAGAAAATAATTTCTATCCTGCTTTTCAACATTCACTAGACGAGTGGTAAATTTATGCTGTGATTTCTGTTAATTATGTATATTTTTGNCCAATTGAAAACGTCCATCATGGAATTTCATCACATTACGACTTGTAAGTCAAGTTATATAGCTATATGAAAAGTATTTATTAATTTCAGTAGCTTATATTTTTTTTGGTTGTGCAGTGAAAACGAGCAAGCTGAACTACCCGTACTCACTCGATTGCCCGAAAATGACGTATTACATCCGGATCTGGCTCATGCACAGAGTGAGGAAAAGAAAAGTGATTACGATAACAATGCCGATGAATCCGGAGACGAGACACCCTTTCCTCGTGAGGATGGTGATGATGAGGATGAGGGGGAAGGACCAGATCTGAAGAGACCCCCCTAGGCGAAGAGTGTACGAGTCTGGAGTGCCGTTTCATTCAAGGGAGATTCCTTACATTGATAAGTTGCCAACCGTGCGGGATGTGGAAGCTCTCACAAGGGATTTTGATGAAATCGGGCAGCAATGTGGGATGAGTCTAGACAAACGGTGCTTGCAAAGGGGATGTTTTACCCCGATAAAGCGCGCGTAAGCAGGGCTTGTAAAATGAACAACGTAAAAGAGTGTCGTG